>BGPR01021362.1:0-26588 GCA_013235015.1 Araneus ventricosus
TTATCTCATTTTCTAGATATTTGGAACCCAATTTAAGAAATATAGTACAAACCTTTATTCAACGAAATAACTTCTTTTGTCATACTGAAAATTTGCTATTGTCAATGCTCACAGATAACAGAGAGAATATAAGGTCTTTAGCACGACGAAAACTAATTTGTGCTAGAAATGGAAACAGAGGATCATCAGAATAAGAATTTTTCAAGTACCAAAAATAGACTTTGAAGCAAAGGATTATTTTGCACTTATTAACTGGCAACGAGTTGGACCTTTTGAACCACTTCTTTTGATGAATGTGTCATTTAAAGAAATTGAGGCCATGGTAAAGGTTAGACGGAGGAATGGTCAAAATATCCGAGCCAAAACCAAGCTGTAGAAAGATATTTTCGCTTAGTGTCTGAAGCGTCGGAAACAGTATATTGAGAAGAGAAGAGACACAGCCTCATATTGAATAGGATACAATCAAGATGTCTTAGCAAGCATTACAATAAAAAAAAAAGGATTACATCCTTTGAAATATGTAAATCTTCAAACTAATAGAATTAAAAAATCTGTGATATAAGTTCACTTTTTATAAGTTTTGTGATGTATTGCTTTGACTATTAAATTTATACTTCATGTATTATTATAAAAGTATAATTATTTATAAGCTTATACTTTAATACTTGAATAATCTGCAAATTTTTCAAATATTTTTCATTAATTCACAATTTTTAATAGATATTTGTAAAAATGTCAATTTTTAACTTTTTGGGGGGCTTTCGGGCCACCAGAAGATATGAATGAACTTTAATAATAATAAAAAATGTAATCTAATATACCCAAAACAAAACTTTCTTACCCGGCGCTAAAGAAAATTTTAAAATATTTTTTTTATAAATTTCCAAAAAAAATGTAATTTTTAACTATTTTGGGGGCACTTGGGCACTGGAAGATATGAATGGATTTCAATAAAAGCATATATGTGAACTAATATACCTTAGACACAGCGTTCCCACCCCATTCCAAAAATAATTTCAAAATAAAACAAAAAAAATTGTAAATTTTCATAAAAAATTCAATTTTTAACTGTTTTTGAGGCGCTTGGGGCACCGGAAGATATAATTGAATTTCAATTTAAAAAAATTATATAAACTAATATATTTAAGACGCAACTTTCCCGCCCCCTGCCGAAAATAATTTCAAATTTTTTTTTTCCTATACTTTTCGATCCACCCTACTGACCATGACCTCGAGGTCACAGACAGAGTAAATTGATGCGCTTTTCTAGCGCTTGCGCGGAAAGGTGTATTGGGACAAGTGTTGCTGGCCGTATCACGGTCAGAATACATAAAATAAGCAAGCTTAAGTGTGGTTTAGACAAAATGGTTAATTAACTTTCAGATTTAATTAAATACTACGCACATTTATAACATGTTAAAATACTGATTTTTCACGAAACTTAAAAATTTGTAACCCTAAAACGCGTACTCAAAATAAGAAGTGTGAATATTAAAAATAATTTTTCATTATTACGCATCAAAAATGTTAATGTTCTTGGATGTTATTAGAAATAAAAAACTGTAGCCTATAAAATTTTAGCGTAAAAGTAAATTTTGAGGTTTGTTGTCATTTTTTTCCGAACTTTTGGCCTCTTGCGTGAACTGAAAATTAAAAGCATCATTTTTTCCCTATATTTTTCCGTTGATTAGGATGCTAATACACAACTTTTGCGCCCTATTAGAATTCGATACTCGAAAAATTTATTTTTCTCGAAGATTTTTTAAATATTGTTGGTTTTTGTTATTTTTCCAAACTTTAGGCTTTTTGCGCGATTTTAATGTTTAAAAGTATAATTTTTTCCATACTTTTCCGTTGATTAGAATGGTAATGCACAACTTTGGCGACCGGTTTGAATTTGATATTCGAAAAATCGATTTTTTCGATCCACCCTATTTGTACGCGCAACGATATCCGATGAGGCGTACTCCCAGCCATAGGGGTCTATTCTGGTACTCCCGGTTGGGTTGGGAGATGTCACTTTTTTTTCCGTTGTTAACGTCCGGGAAAAGACGTCTCCTGCCCCAACTGGGGTACCAGAATAGACCCCATAAACTCTTTGGACACCTGCAGCAGCGGTTACCTGACAGGGGTTCTTTCCAGAGAGCCATAAAAAGTCTCCGGACATTAAGGAGACTGTGCTAGATCGGCTACAGGAGGTTCGAGTACCCGAGCCATAGCACAGCTTTTTGGGATTTCCAGCTGCAGCGTCTGGAAGACTATGCGTGAAAACGACATGCAGTTGGAGATGTTGATTATGCACTTCGGATAGCTTTTGCACAATGGTGTCTGCAAAAGTGCGCTACAGATTCCTGTTTTCCGGCCTTTGTGTTCTTCACAGATAAGGCGTCCTTCACAAAGGAGGGAATCTTCAATCGTCATAACGCCCATGTGTGGGCCGTGGTGAACCCCCGTGTGACACGAAGTCGTGCAGAGCAGAGGAGTTTTAAGTGGGGCATTCACTACTCTTCCAATGTGGAACTTTCGGAACATGGGAAGGAAAAACTTTTAGTCAGGATGAAAAACAGATGAAAATGAGCATAGCGGAATGGAATGGTCGGAATTCAGAATAGTTTGAAGTCTGATTGGAATGGCCAGATGGCCTTTTGAGGACTTCGCTACGAGGCTAACGAGAAAACAATAGTTCTGCCTAGATTGGGACCTCACGTCGAGGCTAGAAATGAAACTCGAAATCTCCCGTGTGGGGGAAGAGGAGATTTGCCTCTAGTAGCTTCGCTACTAGCGGCAAATGTTTTTCAGAACAAGGAATAGTAAAGAATTAATAGATTTACGCAGTTCTAATGTTTGCAACTGGGAAGAAACACTCTAGATTTAACAAAAAAAAGAAAAAATAGTAATAATGCGAAGAATCAAAGAAACCACCTCGCAAGTGAAGACAGATTTCTAAATGATGAATCCCAAAATATGAACAAGCGACTTCATAAAATTTCACGCAAACGATTTTTATTAAATTCATAAATCAATAAAAATCGTTCAATTACGTAATCGAGGAAATATAAAGTCACTAAATAAAAAAATCTATTTAAAAACATTTAATTAAAATTAAATTTTTAAATTTTAAGACCAACTTTAGAGGACATTAGAGGAGCCGTAAGCTACTCCGTTGAAAATAAGCACATTGACCAAACTTCATTGGTAATTATTATATAATAACCGGTTAATGTGGTAAATTCTCACAAATTATCAACTTTAAGCTGCTTAACTTGGTTATTATGCATAATTACCGATTATCCACATTAACCGTAACATATATATTACAGCTTTCCTTGAGTGCCAGCAGAACGTGCGCTTCTACTCAGTCTGAGTGCTTATAAGTTATGAAGGGGAATAAACATGGGACAATGCTACAAAGCGAATGAGATTTAGCTATGCAAAGCCGGGGAAATAGAACTTATGAGTTTCAAAGAATTCAGTTTCTAAGTTTGAAGAGTCACCAAAAGTGGATCAGTTTGAGAGTCTCGAAATTAAGGAGGCTTCAGTGGGAGAGACCATTTCGTAGTTCAATATGGATAGAGATAATTGCCGTTATTGTGAGCGTATTCGATTTGGATATTGATAAGCGGATTTCTGTGTTCTCCAATTTGGAGAAAGAATTTTCTTGAGAGCTTCTTGATGTGGTCTTCTATACTTTCAATATGTAGATCGTTATAGATGATTTCGTTCCTCACGAACCAGGGTTGTGTGTGTGTGAGATTTAATGGCGCAAGACACGAACCAGGGAGCATTGGCCATAATTCTGAGTATTTTATTTGGCAGGGTTTGGATTTTCTTGCGGTGAGTTTTAGCCGTTAAACCCCAAATCTGGGCAAAGTAGGACAGAATAGGCCTCAGAACTTGTTTAAAAAGAAGCACTTTGTTGTTAAGTGAGAGAGGAGAGTGGCGCCCTATGAGTGGAATGATTCGATGAATTTTGTTCCAGAATTTATCATTATTATATTTGGTGTGTTGTCTAAAAGTTAGTTTGCTGTCGAAAATTAAGCCAATATATTTAACTTGATTTTCCCATGAGAGTTCATTGTCAAAGAAAGTGAGGAGCTTGAGAACTTTATTAGAGTGGCCTTTGCGGAACATTATGGCTTTTGTTTTTTCAGTGTTTATTGCTACTCTCCAGTTGGTGCACCAATTTTCAATTCTGCGTAGTTAAACTTGCAGTGTCTGAATCACGAAATTAATGCTTCTTCCCTGCGTGAGGATGGCGGAGTCGTCTGCGAAAAGGCAGTTGAGGATCTTATCATTCTGGGGAAGTTCGAGTTGAAGATGTTATAAAGAGACCGGGCTGAGGGAGCTTCCTTGTGGTGTCTCTGCTTGTATGTAGCCCACTGAGGAGAGAATGTGATTGATACGGACTTGGAATTTGGATCAATTAGAAAATTATGCAGAATTCAGATCAGGTAGTCAGGAAATTTGTAGGTGACCAGTTTGACAATCAAGCCTTGATGCCACATACGATCGAAATCCTTCCTCCTTACATCCAAGAAAATACCACCAGTGTAATGTTTGACATTAAATCCGTCAAAAATTTTATTGGTAACACGAAAAAGTTGATGAGTACAACTGTGTCTTTTTCTAAAGCCGAATTGTTCATTCGGAATGATATTTTGATTATTGCAGTGCCAATTTATTTGTTTAAGGAGAAGTTTTTCATACAGTTTTCCTATGTTGATTAAGAGGCTTATGGGTCGGTAGGAGCTTGGTATCTTGCGGCCTTGATGGAGTTTCGAGAACATTAGCACGTGTACTAATTTCCAGGATGCTGGGAAGCGATGGAGAGCAAGACATTTTTGAAGATTTTTGTGAGATGTGTAACTGCATTTAGGGTAAGCATCCTGGGTGCTTTATTAGGAACTCCATCCGGTCCAGTGGCTTTACGGGGATTGATCTTTTTAATTAAGTTGATAACTTCCTGTGGCGAGATGATGTTGGGTGGTGAACAAGTGTTTAGGCTTCTGAGATACTTATTAATTGTAAGATTGACCTTGCTGATATGCGAGTTACAGTAGGGTTCTGGGTTTTCTTGGAAAGAGTTCTCCAGGCTGTAGCGGAAGGCATTTGCTTTCCCAAGAGGCATATATTTCATTCCATCAGTGTCAAGAATCGGAGGCGTGGGGATGAACTTATTTGACAATTTTCTGTTCATGTCATAGAGAGTGTTATCTTCGGAGTTGATTCCTTGGATGGTCTCTCTCCACCTATTATTGTCGAAATCTTCAATGTCTTTGTGAATTTGCTTTTGAAGTTTGAAAGGAGGGTAGAAAGTTTGTTGATAAAGCTTACGAAGTCTATTTTTGATTTTTTTTTTGTCAAGGATAAATTGAGGAAGCTGTCTAAAGTGGCCCTTTATTAGCTGTACTTTTGTAGAGAGGTTGATTGTTGTGGTAATAAAACAGGTGAATTTGCTAATACAGTCGTCGACCTCTTCTGTAGTGCCCATTTTTGGATTGCCTGGGATGCTATTGTAAATGATTTCATAGTAGGCTTTCCAGTTGGTAATACTGAATTTTTTGGCAAATGCTGCAAGGCTGGTATTAAGATTTACTTCGAAGAATACAGGTTTTTGGTCACTGAATAAGTCATTGTGGGAAGTTGCATTTCCCGCAGAAATGTTTTTCATTATGCCGAAGTCCAACGTGCTGCTAGATGGATAACTGTAGGGAAAGTGAGTTGATTCAAGGGAAGCTAGAAGAACAAGGTTGTTGCTTGCTATATGGTCGTGAATTATAGCGCCAATAGTGTTACTGCGACCTTTACTCCAGGCTCGGTGTTTGACATTATAGTCGCCTACTGCAATGCCTTTGGTTGATCGGTCGAAGATCCTATTAATTTCCTGTTTGTTAATCCGTCCATGGGATGATCTATAAATACTGGCTACAGTGAGGCAAGAGTTATTCGGGAGTGGCAATTGTGGTGTTTTCGAAGGAAGATGAAACTATCGGAGTAGGGTGGTGATAAATGGAGTTTTTGACTAGAAGCGCAGTGCCTCTTCCTGTATGCGTTGTTCTATCGGTCCTGTAGGCAGAGTAGTTAGGGACCCTAAGCCTGTCACCAGGGTTGAGGTGCGTTTCCTGAAGAGCAGTGATGTCAGGCTGCCATTCCTCGAAGAAATATTTGAATTCACGAAATTTTCCTTTAAGACCATCAGCGTTCCAGCTAATGATTTGGAGGTTATTTTGGTACATGGTATTAAACATGCTGGAACACATGAGGATTTTGGAGCACTGAGGCCAATTGTTAGAGAAAAGTAGTCATCATCTGCGAAATTTGAGTAAGGATGAGGTTATTCCCTGGATGGTTGGCAACTTGGATTGGGATTTGAGCTTGGATTTGAAGAGGAACAGATAAAGGAGGTTGGTTTACTGTTCTGATTTTATAAATTGCAGCAGAGTTAGACCAGGCGTTTTGGGGGGCTGGGTTGAATGTGTTTCTGTTCAGCTTGGCTTCTTTTTCCTGTTTCTTATTCAAAGGATTTTGAGGGCAGCCAGAGAAGTTTTCAGTGAGTGGAGCATTACAACGGCAACATTTTGCTGGGGTGTCAGCTGGTTTGACACAATTTTTTGTAAGATGATTACCTGCACATTTAAAGCATTTTGGATCCCTTTGGCAGAATCTGCTGTGATGAAAAAATTCCTGGCACTTATAGCATTGCGCAGGGGCTGTTTTTCTTTTTAGAGGTTCGACATTAACTCTCATATAGCCTATATTGGTTAGTTGGAAAATATCCTTACTGTCGGTACTTTTTAGCAAGGTAACCAGGAAGAGGTCTATATTTCTTTTTGTTTGACGGTGCCTAAGAGGGTGGCATTGGATTGGTTAGAATTTAAAACCTTTTAATATGTCAATGATTTCTTCAACAGGATAATCGGAGGGAAGCCCACGAATGACAACTTTCAGCTGCTTTTCGCCATCCATCTCAAAGGTATGCAATTTCAATTTTTGTTTACTGATTTCTTTTTGGATTTTTCTGTGAGAATCGGCGGAAGATGGGGAGATTTTAAGCCTGTCTTTGTCAATCATTTTGCCCTCCACTATAGAGTCCGTGATATCGTTAAATGATTTTAGAAGAAGAGCAGCATTTGTACGGTTATCAATGATGATAGGAGGAACGTAAATCCTCTTTTTTGCTGCATGAGTCTGCTGTTGATTTACATCTTGTTGCTAGGAGATAACCTGATCGGTGGGAGGCACAAATTCTTCGTTTTGGGGCAAAACCGGAAAGTCTTTGTTGTAAGTTTCGTCTTCATTAGAGAGCTCCATTTCAGGTACGTCATCTTCTGGAGCGAGGGGATCATATTGGTTTGAAAGTTTTGGATAGAATTCAGCTTGTTTAGGTTTTTGCTAGTTTGATCTTTTGACCGAGGGGACCGATGTTTTGTCCTTTTTTTTTAGATCTCTCTACAGAGCGAGTAGAAGTGGAACTATCACCAGAGGGGTTGGAATGGGAAGGAAATGATCTTGCGGTCATAGCATTTGCATTAGAAAATCGCTTTTTCTATTAGCAAGTTTGAAAAGATTAAATTCAACAGTGTTAACTTCTTTAAGGTTATGTTATTTGACAAGATTTTGGTAGATAGACTCAGAAATTTGTTTGTTTATATTGCATTCTTAAAAGATGGAGGGATTCATTAGGTTATCGTCTAAAGTTTTAACTACACTTTCAGAATTGCACTTTGACTGAGAAGAGGCATGCAAAGAAATGTTGGCACTTACCCCGCCACAGGAATCAGGGTTCTACACTTCTGACATCATCAATCCGCTGGGTTACATATATATTAATTGTTGTATATAGTATTTAATGTTGTATACAGAGTGATTTTCAGCTTCGAACAAATTGCAATGATATACCTTGAAATTTCTTTGTACTTTAACCTTACAGTGATAAATGATATGAAAAGGTGATTAATCGGTATAATTTGATGTTTTATATGTGAAGTGATTTTCGATAATGAGTTGTAACAATCAAGCTATGATGTTGCTGTCAATAGGAAGCAATATTGTCGAAGTACTGTCCCTACCATGGATATCTGAATATCGTAACTCAGTTACTGGTGAGGGAGTAATGTTAGGACAATAAGAGTTCACTTTTCTGCCACTAGATGCTGCAACAGTCAAGCTGTTTTAAGCAATACAGTTGAAATATGTCAGTACAGTTTCAAAGAAAATAAAGTTAAATCTAATAAGTGAAATAATAAAATGTTAAACATCTTATATTTTAAATAAATAATGATTCTTAATTTTTAAGATGAATTTCATAATTTATATTTAAGTTTTCATATTTTACCTTTTTATATCTGTGCTAGTTAAATTGTATGAATGTATGTTAACTGTAAACTGATTTAGCACTTTGTAAAAAAATGGGTATTTGTGAACCATTTTGCACTTGCTAATGGAGACGCTGCACGTTTTGAAAGTTCTCTGATGCTGTACGAATAAAATAGTTAGATGCTGAATGCTTGTTATGATAGAATTTCAACTCTGAACATATCACGCAACCTTTCAAACATAATGCTAATTTAAGTGCCAGAAAATAATGCACTGATAGTTTCAAATGAAATCTTGTTTTCCCTTTCAGTAGCAGCATTTTTTCTCTGGGATGTAAGTCATAATTTTGTCGTTGATTAATGCCTTCTCTTTTAGAATTTCAGAATTTATTTACTTCCCTAACTTCCTTTGTCAACGGTCTGCACGGTAAAGAACTTTAAAAGTGGTGGCGCTGGAGGCAACACTGCACTATCTGCTTCCCCTCGCTTTCTTATTCAGTTTTACTTTTGTTGTTTTTACACTTATTGGGGACTTGAATACATCTGAATGACTTTTGTATATTTGATAATTTGAATTACTTGTTTTTTTAATATCAAGGCTATTTTACAATAGGTACAATTATAGAAACCATTTATTTATCTACTGCATGCTGGATTTTTGGTTCAACGCCATTTAGCGGTGTTTATTTTTACCACTAACAATATGGAAATCGTGTATTTATAAATTTTGGTTTGGAGAGGAAAATTCATACTTACTTGGCGTCGGAGATGCCCTGATCAGGAAGGGGGCTCTCCCGGTTGGAGGCCGACCATTGCACTTCGGGCGGCTGACAATCGCCACTTCCGCAAAGTGTGGTTGGTTGGGGCGCATAATTTTTGGTAGTCGGGACTGCGTTCGCGCTGCTCCCGGTATTTAAATAAGAACAATACATACACGTTAGACCGAAGCGTTGTTTGGCATAGTCAATAGCTTCTCCCGGATGCAATTAATATAAATAGTTTTCGTAAATTATTTTTTTTATTTACATAACGTTTAAATTAAGCGATATAAAAAATGAAAAGTAATTTTATTTTCATACTGTTGCATAACTTAGTGTCTTGTTCTCTACTTAAAATTAACTGAAATAGATATCTGGACTTCCGCTGTGAAGATTCCATTGACTTAGCATTACACCGGAATTTACCGCATTATAATGTAAATAAAAAACACAGAAAACTCGTCCATACTTTTTATAAAATATCCCACAGGTTTATTTTTTATTTGTTAAAAGAAATCGAATCAGATTCTTTAAATCGAATTGAAATGTTTTACATTTTAATTATAAATAGCAACTTTACACGGTTTGCTTTCATTATTCGTCAAATATCTTAAGAACTGATTTCATTTTAATAATGGGCGGGCCTAAAGCGTCCATATATTAATATATAATACAATTTTTCTCTATCGGTACTATGATTCTGCATATTTTCTTTCAAACATTGAAAATACTTAATTCCCTAGTTTATCTTTGATATCATTATAGGAATGATTGCAATACCGACACGGTCGGTATGTAATTATGTCAATAAAGATACACATTGTTCGCTGTGCTCCATTTTCATTCAAGTACACTACACGCCCTGCTAAAAACAAACTAGGTGTACGAGGTAATATATGCGAGTACAACAGAATGATGATACCCAAAATATGTAAACGGCGAAAATAGAATAATGGTACATAAAATATACTATCAGACTTGAAGGAGTTAAGAACTAGTTTCGTTGCCCGGATCAATCGACATTTATCAAACATATATAAATCTTTTAAAGTACTCAAATAAATAAAGCTGACATTCCGTAGGATTTGGAAATTTCAACAGTTCCATAGTGCTTGCACCTATCAAAAAATTTTGCGAAAAGAGATGGTCGACATCGCCCATCAAACGAAAGCAATCATTCTATTGGAAAACGGGTTCAGTTTGAAAGTCTGATAGACACCGGACCACCTCGCTGGATGAAAGGACAGAAACTTGTATATATAGTTCGATTAAATGACGGAATTAAAATAGTGGTAAAATACAATTATAAATTTCTCAGTAATGGCCTCTTGTTATTTTTGCATTCAAGCGCATCACAGAAATTAATATGTTCCCCAACCCCAAATGCATAGCAGTTCCATAACAGAATTTAAGTATGTGATGTTTCGCAAAAAAACTGTATCGAATTTCATATCTTGGTTTGTTATGAGCGTCCTCATAAGAACAAGTAAATACTGATATGCTGCTTCTTTGTTTAACATAAGTATGGGATGTTTTTGCGAATAAATCAATATTAAAAGATATCGTGAATTCATCGAAACTCAGATATAAGTACAAGAAAATCTTAACGAAACAGGAATATCAAGTTATTTTAGAAATGATTCACTGGAGAACGTATATTGATTACTGTACGCACAGACATCCTTATAGGCTTCTCACAGAAATTTATTTTTAAATAAAATTCTTATTCCTGTTCTTGAATGCATTGTGCGTGATTCGCTTTTAGCGTCCTCAGGCGGTATCACGTTGTCTACGTATCACTTCGGTCGCAGGGTGAAAGTATGCAATTCTTTGTAATAATTTTCAGTTTATGGCAAATCCGTAAAAATATTTAAGCGCCCTGAATGACTCAGTAAAGCAAGTATGCAGAACAAGAATTGACGATTAAAATCATATGTGCGCCCCATCAGATTTTGTGCGTATTCATTTTCACATCCGTGCTTGTCCACGTACTACACAGTAATTCGTAAATTCAACTCAATTCCTTGTTGACTGGTGCAGTCGAATTTGTCTCTATGTTGGCAGTTGAATTTATTATAACCACTGGGAAGTCTAATCTCGCCTCTGTTGTTGATCCATGCAACCTAGTAGACGAGATTGAGGCGCCATCTATGAGCAGTTTGAAGAAGTGAGCTGAGTTAGTAATTTGAAACCGGTCAAATTAACTGCCTTTAATGGTTTTTAATTAATTATTAATTTTAATTAATGGTTTTTATTTGACATCGAAGTAAGCAAACATGTTAAGATTTCCGAAGATTCTACTGACTTTCATACACAATAAACCGAAAACAAAAATTATACCACTTTGAATAAAAGACAAACTTCTATATAAAATTTAAAATTTTGCCATGTTTTCATACTTACCTGGCACTGGGGATGCCTTGATCACGAAGGAGGCTCCCCCGAGCAGAGGCCTTCCATTGCACTTCGGAGGGTTGACGTTCGCCACATCCGCAAATCGCGGTTGCTTGGGGTGCACAATTTTTGGTAGCTGGGACTGCGTTCGCGCTGTCCCTGTCAATGAAAAAGATAGACTTTTTGCATATGAATTCACACGACCAGAAAACATTTCGTTGTAGGTATCGATGCTGGCATATCTTTCATTCCGTCGTTCTAACCTCACAGACGAGAAGTCGCAGGTTTCTATCTGGAGTGTATGAACGATCACAGCGCCATCATTTGGGGAATTAGCCACTTTGAGTATTGCCCCTTCGAACGGAAGCCAACCTAAATTATGCCATGTTGTATCTTCGGTATCGAATTTTTTTTTTTGCTACATATTATATAGATCCCAGAACTCTTATTCAAGAAATCATGACAAGTACTTTAGCAAGAAAACGATGGTATCTACAAACTTGTATTTCTCAAGATTAGAATTAATCTCTTAAATAATTTTAAAATGTGTTTCAAAATTTTTAGATGATTTAAATGAAAGAAAAATTTATAACATTTTAATATATTTTCGCTTTTGTATATAAAATAATGAATTTTCATTGTATTTTTCTGCAATTGTTGTAGCATTTTAAAATGCTTATCAAATTGAATATTCTGACACAATACGTATTATTCCATCAAAATTTTGTAGTCATGCATTTTGATTACACGACTTGGTAATAAAAATTATCTTGAAAGATATCAATATATCTTCTGCTGTTACTGTAAGAAAAAACCCACTTATTATTATCACTGCTGTTGCATTGTATTGTGAACTGTTATAATAATTTTCAAGTTATAATTCTTTTTCAGTAAATCTAATTTCATGCATCGTCCAGTCTACAAGTTCTTGTGTCGCTTGCAGATAGCGGCACCTAATGCCGCAGGAACCGCTCAACTAAATTTCAACATTTGGACAAAATTTTATAGCATTTTTAGATTATTTTTATAGCCAGGAAAAGACCCCCACTCAGCCACAAAATTATCTGCCAATCTCCCTTCGCAGCAAACTAACTGAAAACTTCATTCTAGATAAATTAAGCGAGCATCTTTTCGAAAACAACATCCTTTTTCCCGGAGCAATTTGGTTATAGGAAATCCTTAACCACAACGCATCAATTTCTAAGAGTAGTCGAGTATATTCAGTGTTGTACCTAAATAAAATGGAAACTTTATGCCGGGAGTTCGAAGATTAAAAGTGCAAACAAACTTAAAAAACAACATATAAAATATTTTTGAGTTGATAGGGATCTACAAATTTTTTTAACAAAATTTCCCTAAATTTTCACAGAAAAATTTGGCGCATTCTAACTAATCCCTTAAATATGGCTGTCATAAGAAAATCAAAGTTTTTTGTAAGAAACTTTAGATATACAGGGTGGCCATAAAATAACTTTCCCTGTTTGGAGGCATCTGCAGCTAAAATGAACGGAATGAAACCAAATTTCATATACAGACTGTCAGTGGCGTAACTAGGGTGGGGCAGGTAGAGCCTGCGTCCTGGACGCAGTTGCCAAGGGACGCAAAATTGAGGAATCAATTGGTTGTATTTATAAGAAAAGTTGGACTTTAAGTAGCTCTTAATTCCAAGATTCTTAATAATTGAAGTAGTTTAAACAAAGTGTGGGAAAATCTTAAGGATACAGTCATTCTTACAGCCCGGAAACCTCAAGCTGCGACAAAATAACAAATAAAAACCCTCATCACGAAATTAAAAGCACGTTTAGAACTCCCACCCCAGCGAGACACAAATTTGTATCTCGGTGGGGTGGGAGATAAGGGAACATAGTTAGGAATCACACTTATCACCGCAAGATTTCTGATGGTTTCTCACGTTATGCCTGATTCATACTGACTGAATATCAGTTTCTTCGGAATTTGGTGATGAACGGTTAGCGAAAGTGTCAGTCCTATTTTCAATCAGCAAAGAGTGAAGAACGGAAAATATACCTCAATTTTTTTTTTTTTTTTTGCGTAGTGTAAGAGCACTACATGAACTTTAAAAGACCTAAATTCGGTATCTTTACATTGTTTTTAGTATTGAATATTTGCATAATTTGTATGATGAAAATGCGATAGTGTTTATATTAAATTTTATTTTGCTAAACCTAGATGCAGTTCTGCAAAACGCAAAGAAACCAACCAAAAAAAATTCTGAGAGAGAGAGAAAAGACCGCATATAATTTTGCAATTTGTGATAAAAATTATCAGTCCGTATCGACGTCGAAATCAAGATAATGAAAGCGATTTCTTTAATAATTAACGGGAACGAATACATAAAGAAGAGAAATTCAATTCCTGCCGTAATGGAAGGTGTTTTCTTTCCTCGCTGAGTTACGCCATTGTCAGCAATTAATTTTACTGTTAACAAACGCATTTAAATTTGTTTTGACTATGAAATTAAACTACTACGATCATAGGTAACGGCTCTGGTCGTTCTGTGCTGAGTGTGAAGAGGATTCCGTGACGGTCCCCGTATTGGAAGGCTGTCTCAGTAACCGGTTCCGCTACATTCCTGTTTACCTTACAAGAGACGTCGCCGGTCCTGTGCCGGACCAGATATCTGGGGAAAGGTACGACTGACAAGAAGATGCCCGAGGGTGCTGGAGTCACCGTGCCTAACGAACCTAATGGGAACAGCGACCCTGATGAGCAGATGGAAATGTCTCCATCACTGGCTGCAAATCCGACACCGATCCAAGTGAGCAAGGAAATACCGGACTTGACACCGCTCTTCCGACGTGCAGTTGCCACTTATGAAAAGCCCGTGTCAGATCTCCCATACAGCCGATGTCAACAGATCAGAGATGCCATCCGACACCTGGGCAAGCTGCGAAACCTAGTGTTCATGGCCACGGAGTACGAAGAAGTAACCCTGACCCTGGAAGATGGAAATACTCTGTCATCGGAAGAGACGATCCTGCGAACCCTGAAAGAAATCATCAACAAATGGGTGAGTGACATTACATGTTTTGGTATCTGCTCTTTAGATAATTGTAATGCTAAGGAAATTGAAAATAAGCTAATATTTGAGGAAGCTGAAAGTTAAAAAAAATATTCCTAGTAGTAGTAGCACAAATAACGTATGTAGTAATAGTAGTGTTACAAGCCATGATAATGTTAATGTTATGAGTAATAATAATAACGCTCGCAAAAGAGCGGCCCCGAATGAGTCGGAATGTAGTAACAATTCGAGAATTAGATTAGATAAAGATGAGTTTATTTACCCCAGCAGAAGAAACTCCGTTCCAAAAAGGAACTTAAATGCAGACGAGAACAGTAATATTTTGTTAAAAAATAAATACGCTGATATTGAGCGATTACCTGTCGAGAAAGAAGGCCCCCCCGCACCGCCAAAAATTCAACCATTAATGATCAGGAATAAAAATAACCACAAGGAAATGTGAAAGAATCTAAATAACAAATTTGGCAAAGTAAATGCCGTATTGGCAAATGAATATATTACAGTCTACCCCGACACGGCAGAAGAGCATAGAGATATGCAAAAGTTCTGCAGAGAGGAAAAGATAGAATTTTACGTCATTAGGCCATTGAGTGAAAGGCCATTTAAGATAGTAATGAAAGGTTTACATCGTGACACGGATATTGAAGAAATTAAATCCGAGCTTGCTCTAGCTCTCCCAGAAATTGAAATATTAGAAGTAGGTCAGCTAAAGAACGTAAGAACGAAGTCCCCTATGGATATTTTTATGATTGAGCTTAAGAAAAACGGTCATGAAAGTAAATTTTTCGAACTCACCCATTTCATGTTCCTGAAAATAAAAATTCAAAATTACAGAAAACCTCCTGGAGCCACACAATGCTGGAATTGCAACATGTTCAATCATTCTAGTGCAAATTGTGGTTTTCAGACAAGATGTCTCAAATGTGGTGAGGACCACAGGACGAATCAATGTCCGATCACGATCCCCCAGGAAAACCCCAAGTGTATAAATTGCGGATCAACTGGTCATATTGCCTCCTGGAGAGGCTGCCCATTATTTCCAAAAATCAAACCAACAAAAGGCCAATGTGTAAATTACCCAAAAGCGCAAAGAGAATTCCTAGCTTCTCAATACAGGAGACAGGAAAATATATCCTACTCAATGCAAACGCAAAAGTTAATACCCCGGCAGGTCGAATTCAACTCGCGTCAGGAAAGCGAATTTAACCCACAGACTGGTAGTCGTGAGATAGGGTATGAAAAAGAATTTTTAGGCTTCCTAGAAGGAGTTAAAGTTATGTACGATACTCTGAAAAGTATACCTAATTTAATTAAGACAATATCAGAACTCCCGATGTTAGAAAAAACTGAAGATATGGTCAATCATTTAATAAAAGCTTTAGGCACAGTAGCAAATTCAGTCAGTAATGTTCAATAGTGCAAACCCTAAAAATAAAATCAAAACCCTTCATAGCCTGACTATTGTCTTTTGGATTGCTAACGGCGTAAGAAATCGCAGTGCAGATATCCGCAATTTTTTAGAAGAGCACTCCCCCGATATTTTTCTAATTCAGGAGACTAAGCTGAGACCAGAAATTAATTTCTCTATACCCAACTATGACGTCTACAGAACAGACAGACCACAACAAAATAACGCTCCTACCCAGGGCGGAGGAACCGGCATTTTAATTAAAAAATCCTTACCCCACCACCATATTACGACCTCGCAATTGCACTTTGTTGAAGCTACCTCCATCACACTAAATCTTACAAACAAAGAACAATTCACTGTTACCTCAATATATATTCCCCCGGATACAAACCCAACTCTTTATACATTAGACCTGGAAAATTTAATTCAACTTGGTCCAAACCCTATCATTTGTGGCGATTTCAACGCCCAACACCAAAATTGGGGGTCACCAATAAACACAACGAGAGGAAAAGAATTAGTTAGATTCACTCAAGTTGTGGGAATGGAAATTCTTGCCCCACCATCCCCAACAAGATTCGGTTTCAACTCAGCAACCATTTTAGATTTTGCAGTAATAGAAGATTTTTTTCTCCACTTCTCGATTATTTCCCTTCGAGAACTTTATTCCGACCACAACCCAGTCAAATTAACATTTCAACTAAAATTTACGACACTGCATAATAGTGTGACTACGCATACGGACTGGACCAAATTCCAAAATTACCTGAAAACTCAAATTGATTATAGGCCCCTTAAAATAAACAGCAATATGGATATTGAAATCGCAGTGGAAAAGTTTACTAAAAATCTACTAAACGCGCACAGATTCGCGACTAAAACGGTCAAAAAATCAACTGCAACATATATCCACGCGAATATTAAAGATTTGATTAAAACGTGCAACAAAACGAAAAAAGCCTGGCAAACACTAAGGAACCCACTAATTAAAACGGAATTGAAAAAGATTGAGAAATTAATCAAAAAGTTAGATGAGAACAGTAGACAGAAAGATCAGACCGAAGAACTTGAAGCGTTGAACACAGAAGACGGTACGGTTTGGAGAAAAGCAAAGATAATGCATAAGAAAGCGCAGAAAATCCCAGCTCTACTGGGAGAAAATGGATTTGCATATTCAGACTCTATCAAGGCCGAAACTATTGCCCTAAGTCCAGAGAAACAATTCTCATTAAACGACCTATGTAAATACGACAGACATTTTTTGTTTGTTTGTAATCCTCATGTTTAGCACATGTACAAACATTTTAGTACTAAAGTATTGTAATTATAAACACTTTTGCTTCAGTAAAAGCCAGAAATGTAAACTTATAACATTTCGGATACACTAAAGCCTTTAAAATTTCTGGGAGATAATGTATCATTTTTTATGCACATAAATAATGTTTACTAAAATAATAAGGAAGAGAAATTCTACATGTCATAGACAAATTAATAACGTTATAATCTTAATTCATGCTAGAATCAACATTCCCCACCCCCCGCAATAGAGTATCTCTTAATTTTGTGAAATGAGTTATAACTTTGTCATAAGGTGCTAGATAAAACATTATTAAACTTTATTAGTTGTAACTTTCGATTAATATATTTAAAAATAGGCATGTAATTATGTGATGAAATATATTATGATTATTATTAAAGATAATTGTCACTAAGTCTTTTGTATGATTTTAACTGTGTTAGCAAATGATTTATTTCAATGTTTAGAATATTTATATACTGTCTATGGGCAAAAAAGTAATGTATATAATTTTTATTCTTATGTATGTGGGTTTTTTCAGATTGATTAAGAGATTTGTACACATTTTATATTATTTTTCAAATACGAGATAAATAGAATGCACCTTTGTGACAATCACATTTTATCTCGCCCTCTTACTAACAGATGGCGCCACGATAGACTTGAACTCACCCATCTACCAAGAGATGGCACTGCACACAGAGAAAAAGTATCAGAGGTTTCATCCCGGACTTTGGTAAACGATCGCAGCGCTACCTACGCCAGGACACACTGAGAGAACTACAAACCACAACACGGCGCCATATTGTTATCGAACGAAAAGCAGCCGAAGTGTGACCATTTTGTTTTGTTGGATGGCATGTGGTTTTGCTGCATGGTAAATATTCCGGATTGTTTATGACGAACTGATTTTTTTTTTATTAGAATTACGGCGATTTAGAATTTTTAATACGATAGAGGCTACTTGAGACGGCTAAACTTCCTTCTACATGAGATACTCAGATTCCTGGATATGAAAACGGTAAGTTCAAAATATTTATCAAATGTTAGTTAAATGTTAGTTAAATAAATGATAAATTTCTAAGATTTAAAAGACTTATTTTCGCTTTGTATATAAAATAATGATTTTTTTTCTAATTTTTGTGGAATTGCTGAAGCTTTTTTAAGCTACTTATCATGTAGAATAATCTGACAAAAATATGCATTTATCCTTAAAAATTCTTGTAGTGCTGTATTTTGATAGATTTATTGCTACATAATATGACTTGGTAATTAAAATAATCTTAAAAGATATCAATAGAACATTGGCTAATTACTGTCAGAAAAACTTATTACCATTAACTTACCATTGCTATGCATTGTTAACTGTGAACAAAATTTACAAGTTAAAATTCTTTTACCAGTAATTTAATATTGAAATCTGCTGAAAATTATAAATAATGCATTTATATTTATTGTAGATATTAAAGGACAAAATTTTGTAGCGTTTTTAGCTAATTTTGATTTTAAGGAGTAATTCTTTTTCATAGTATGAAAATTGTTGATATTTTTGCTCTAATATGAAGTAATATGGAACCAAAACATATATAACCAAAACAAGCTTTTTTACATAGGCCTGCTGTGAAATGGAATAAAATGATCTGATTAAGAATCTCTTATCTAGTTAATTTGTTATTAAATACTGCTTCTAGTATTTTAGAAATTGCTCAATGTCTTAGTATAGCATCTTTATACAAATTTCAATTCAATTTTAAAAAGAATCTTATTATTTTATTTTAATATACATTTTCCAGATCCAAAGTAAAATATTCATGCTGATTTGTATAAATAAAATGAAGGAAATTTATTTAGTAAGCATATTAGTTGATACTAGTTTAGTAAAGTTATCAAAATATTTTGATCTGTTTTAATTAACACAGCTTCATATAAGAAAATTAAATATCAATGACTTAAAGTGAATATTTCATTCACAATTTTTATGTATGAAATTGGTACAAATAAATTAGGGTATGTTTGTGTTATATATATATATATGGAATCTACTAGAAATGTTGTTCTTTCAGGCAGTAGTCAATGCTGGAGGTGTTTTGTCTTCAGGATCATATGAAATGCAACATAATTTTGTAAGATTTTATCTTAAAAGTGTAGAATGTTTGTAAATTCCAACACAATATATTTTTTAAAAAAAATGTCAATTTGAATGAATATTTTATGTTTTTACATAATTTTAATTTATTTTTATGAAGAGTTAGTATAAGTCAAAAATTGATTGTTTCACGCAAAGTGACCATAGAGTTTATTAATAATCACGTAAAAAAGAAAGATAAAAGGGACAATTATTTTAAAATTTCTTTTGTTCGAATAAGCATTTTTATTTTCATTTTTTGTATGTAAAATAATGAAATTTTGTTTTATATTTTTGCAATTGTGGAAGCGTATTAAAATGCCTATCGTATGGAATCTGGCAGAAATGTGCATGAATTCTTTAAAAAATTTTTTAAATTTTTGTAGTGCTGCCTTTTGATAGATTAATTGCTACATAATATGACTTGGTAATTTAAAAGATATTAATGGAACCTTTTCTTTTTACACTCAGAAAAACTTATTATAATTATTGCTATGATGTATTGTAATTGTCAAAGTAATTTAGAAGTTAAGATTCTTTTATTGGTAATTTAATATTGAAATACAGCTGCAAATTATAAATAATACATTTATTATTATTACATACCGCTACTAGTATCAAAAATAATTCAGTATCTTAGCATAGCATCCTTATGCAAATTTCAATTCCTTTTAAGAATATATTCTTATTTTTATTAGTATTTACTTTTAACATACATTTTCCAGATCCAAATTAAAAAATTGGTGCTGATTTGTGTAAATAAAATGTAGGTAATTTGTTTAATAAGCTTATAAACTAATACTAGTTTAGTAAAGTTATCAAAATATGTTGATCTGTTTTATTTAAAACAACTTCATATAAGAAAATTAATTGTGAATGGCTGAAGGTGAATATTTTATTCATAATATTCATGTATTGCAATGAAGTGGAGTCTTTAAAAAATAAATTTGTGTGTGTTTGTGTTATATAAATGGGATCTACTAGAAATTTGTTTGCTTTTATAGGCAGTCTGTCAATGTTTGAGCTGTATTGTGTTCAAGATGGCTGGTCATATGAAATGCACCATGATTTCGTAGAAAGTTGTCTAAAAAGTGTAAAATAATTTATATTTAGAGAAACTCGCATATTATGATTCGATGAACTTGCATCATATTATCTTTTTTGTCATAGTTTCAATATATGATTTGATACTGAGGCAGTTTTCTAGTTAATTTGACAAAATAAATTTTGAACTTTTTGTATATTTTACAATGAGTCAGTTTCTAAGTTATTGTTACACTCTTTATGCTAACAATATTTTATTTTTAAAAAATTCTTTTGTTCTTTTATTATTCCATAAAAGGCTATAATCTAAAAAATGCCAAATTGTTGTGCATGCACCCTATCTAACTTCAGTTCCATTGATTATTGGATGTTATAAGTTTTGGAGACTGTGAAGAAAATGTTTTATCTTATATTTGAGGTTATTTTACTGGAAAAAAGTAATCTCATTAATGTGTTGAATGTAAAATGCTCCTTATAAATAATTCTTCAAATTTTGAAAATCATAGTTTTTTAAAATACTTTTTAAATAATATGTTAGTAAATCTGACTTAAAAAATGGCCAACACAATATTTTTTAAAAACTTTTTTTTGTCAATTTTGCATGAATAGTATGTGTTTTTGTATAATTATAATTTATTTTCATGAAGAGATGATATATGAAAAAATTCATTGTTCCAATCAAAGTGACCATAGAGCTTATTTATAATCACCTAGAAAACAAAGAGATGAGGGAGAAAATTTTTGAATTTCTCCTTTTGTTCGAATAATGATTAAACTCCAAATAAAAATTATGAACAACGATATGAAATTAACTTAAATTCTAAAAAGAAGTTGAAATATGTTTAGCATTTGTAATTTTTGATATTTAAGATATCTTTGATGACTTTTTTGTGTTAAAGCTTGCAAATATTTTTCCAAAAAAAAAAAAATTCCTCATATATTATTTAATCAAAAATTATAATTTCATAATTGAACATTTTTCTATGCTGGGCATAATGTGTAAAGTTTTTGTTTTAAGGATCATTCCATTATGTTCCGTTCTTGGTTTTATTTTTATCACCCATCGGTATGCTTCGTTCAGTTGCATTATTGCTAATTTCATATCTCATCAATATTTTTTCTAATATGGACTCTTGTTCTTCAACATAGAATATTACTGTTCATCACATGCAGTGTAAATAGCGTCAAATACGTCTTCGACTTTTTCTTTAACTCTTTTGCATTTTATCAACAATTAAGTCACCTTCTGATTTATCAATTTTTCAAATCTATTTTCTCTTTAAATTTGTCAGCGTGAGCCTTTAAGACTCTTTTTTTCGTTAAAGTCTTTTAATTCATCTCTCAGCCATAGGTTAAGTTTCAAAAAGTCTCTTGCACTCCAGATGGTAAAGGCAGAATTCCGACGTTATCAGTAGCAATCTCCCGCACTACAGAGGCACTGAACTCTCCCCGTAATAAATAGGGGTTTTTCTTGACGACACCTAACTCGACGCTAATATGCCAGCTGCGCGTAAACAAAACTTCGCTTTCACTGAACGCTCCGGCTCGACGGACCAATAAAATATTGCAGTGTGTTAAGGGGACGTGGTAATTCTAACCAAAACTCAAAGACGAGGCAATGGACTGTAACTGGTTTTATTGCTAAACATAAATCTCTGTGACCAACACCAAACTCAATGGCTCAAGCGAGCCTCACACGACGATGCGCTGATCACAGTCAAATTCACACTGATGTAGAGCACAAGACTGGACACAGAAAAGTTAGCTAGAGGGCGTAACAACAATTATGAAGTTTGGGCCGGGTAAGGCCGTAACAGATATTAATAACTTGTAAATACATCTTGAAACAAATTTAGCAGGCAAGAAGTTGGTATTCTTCACTCTTATTAGTTAGGCTAAACATAATAAAATATTCCTCAGACTGATTTTTCTCCAAAAAAAAATACTCTTACAAACTTTGCAAAAATCAAAACATTGAGCCAGAACGATTTTCATTCTACTGGCACATGCGCACAAACGCAGATTAGACTTGATCGATAACTCGCCAATTTTCGCTGGGATCGAAAAAACGAGAAAAGGCGCCCGACAATCCGCTCTTTTTTGGCATGAATAAGAAACCAGGTGCTGACACCGGTGTCAATTAATCAACACGCATTGGTGAATAGCGCCACCATAGGTCTCCTCAGGGGTTGGTTAACTATCGCAGCGCCACTAAATGCCACAATCGAACAACGAACCACCGGAGTGAAACCATAACATGACATATTGGTTCCATCCACAGAGCTGTGTAGAATCTCTACTTCTCTGTGCTGCAAACCATAACACGAGGCCATTACTGTAATATCGAACGAAAAGCAAGCCGAAACGCCGCCATGTTGTGTTGCTGGTTAATTCTTGCTGCTGCTGGTCAATTTCACATATATTTATTATAATCAGGAGTTTTTTTTTTTGGGGTGCGTGCTTTATGTAGAATCAAGACTTGTGAGTGACTTTCCAGTTTATTAGACATGTTTGACTTCTTCCCCATTCAAGATTCTTGACGATGAGAACGAGTGGTTAAAATACTTTACAGAATTTTATGAGATGTTATTTAAATAGCTAGAAAACTTCTAATATTTAAAATACTTATTTTTCACTTTTGTATATAAGTAATAAAATTTTGTTTTTATTTTTTCGTGCAGTTGCTTGCTGGAAGCATATTAAAATGCCTACCATATGGAATAATCTGATAAAATATTGCATGAATTCTTTAAATTCTTTGTAGTCTTTTATTGACAGATTTATTTCTACATAGTATGACTTAGTAATTAAATAATTTTTAAAAGATATTAATGGAACCCTTGCTTATTACTCTCAGAAAACTTATTATAATTATTGCTTTTCATGATGTATTGTGAACCGTCAAAGTAATTTACCATTTAAATTCTTTTATCAGTAATTTAATATTGAAATACAATGAAAATAGCAAATATTGCATTTATAACTATATTGATTTTGGTAAGAGTGCGTCTTAGTTGAGTTTTTTATAGTGTAGAAAATTGTTGCTGTTACTTGTGCTCTAAGTTGAAGTAATATTGAGATGTTCTATATTTGTATGTGTGGTTATATCGAAGCAAGCTTTTTTTACAAATGCCTGCTGTGAAATAAATGAAATAGACGATTAAATATCTCTAGTCTGTTTTAATGTTTACCTTATTTATTATTATTACATACTGCTTATTAGCATCTTAGAAATAATTCAGTATCTTAGTATAGCATCCTTACGCAAATTTCAATTCCCTTTTAAAGAAGATTCTTATTTTTTTATTAGTGTTTATTTTTTTAACATCGTTTTTCCAGAGTAAATTAAAATATTGTTCTTATTTATGCGCTCGTCAAAACGTAGGAAGTTGTTTTAATAAGCATATTGGCTAATACTAGTTTAATAAAGTTGTCAAAATATTTTTGATCTGTTTTATTTAACGCAGCCTTCATATAAGAAAATTAATTGTTATTAGCTGAAGGTGAATATTTTATTCATAATATTCAATGTTTACAATGAGGTAGATGCTGTGAAAATAAATTGGTTTTGTGTGCTTTTCTAAATGGAATCTACTAAAGAAATTTGTTTCTTTTTCAGGCAGTCTGTCAATGTTAGAGCTGTTTTTGTCTTAAGGCTGTGGTCCATATAAATACACCAAGATTTTGTAAGAATTTGTCTAAAATGTGTAAAATAATTTATGTTTCAAAAGGAACTCTCATCTTATAGATGAACTACATATTATGATTGATTATGATGAGCAGTTTTCTAGTTAATTTGAAATAAATTTTTTGGAACTTCTCTGTCCTCTTACAATGAGTCGGTTTCTAAGTTTATCGTTTACACTCTTTTACGCTAACAATATTTTATTTTAAAATTACATTCTTTTATTTTCTTTAAATGACTGCAATTTTTTTTAAATGCTAAATTCGCGTTAAGCGCCATTATCAACTTCAGTTCTTTCAGAGAAAAAAAAGCAATTATTTTTTGTGTTATAAGCTCTGTGTTCTCGGATAATTAAAAAAATGATTGTTGATATATCTTATTGTAAATATCTTGAAAATTGTTTTTTGTTGAATAAGTATTTAAATTGTGTATATTAAAAGTCGTCCAGATATAAGCAATGCCTTTAGAATTTTCCTATATTTCAGCTGGCATGTGTATTTGAAAAGAATTTCTGTCTATGGTGTTTTAATCAAAAGTCCTTATGCTGTGAGTAGAATGAGCGAAGTGCGTCCAGGAGTTTAAACTCCTGGTAGGGCCACCCTAGGCGCGAAAGGTCATTCCATTATGCTTTCAGCTTTCGGGGTTATTAAAAGGTCATTTATTCATAATATTTTTGTTTACTAATTATGTTTGCTCAATAAAATAGTTGCTTTATTTTTGAGTCTTTGGCATTTATTATAGCAACTTGGTGCAAAACTAAATAACATTATTCATTTCTTACTGGGGAATACAAAATTGATATTAACATTGCAAATGGATTTTTTCTGTATTAAAATTCATTTGCAGTATTAAGAATCATCAATTTTATTCAATAAAATAATAATTATAATGTCGTTCAGAATAAAATTTTCTATCTTTAAAAAGAATAGATATTGAAGTTATGAAAATTAATTAATTGTTTCCAACATATTCTGAAAAAGATAGTATAATATTAACAACAAAAATAATTTCCTCTGGATTAAAAAAAAAATTGATTGGAAAGAACTTTTCTTGATAAAGAATAAATATAATTTATTTATCTGGAAATAAATTTAATATTTCTTAAAATTATATATCCATATGTTTTAAATTATTGGTACTCTACAAAGTTAATTATTTTTCTGTTTTTTACTTCTCTGTGGTTTAACCGACATATCCATAGCTAGCTCACAGGAAGTGAAATGCAGTTAAAATAAAGTTGGGCCAGAGTTAAATTAAATTAAATTTATTCTTTTCACACTTTCCACATAAAATAATTCTGGATTTACTAAGATTACATAAACTGACAAATCAGATTATTCAACCCGCTACGCATGAGCGGTTGTCCGACCGGTTCCAGTGTGAGAGAAAAAGCCATCCTTCTTGCACAAACAGTCAAAAGACTCTGTTCATCCTCCTTCTGACAGCGAAAAGTCCTTGCAGTGCCACAGAGGTTTCACTCCCATAGGCGTTAATGGCAACATTTAATATTGCATTCTACGCATGACAGTTACGCCACCTGTGAGCTAACAGGAACTAACCAGACTACGTCACCTCTCTGACGTCACAGTGACGTTACCATCGTCATAGCAGCGTGATGTAAAACAATAGTAGAGTTATCCATACCCATCGTATGACAAATGCGTGTTTTTTATTGTATTTTTAGCTCGTTTTCCGATTATTGTGGTCTTTAAGAATAGCCGATTTATTTTATTATATTATTAATTTTCCAGCCGAATCATATAATTCATCTGAGTTTTTTTTTTTTTTTTTTACTAATTGACCTTTTCTTTAATACAGAGATTAAAAGTAAAATATGAAATATCATTTTAGTGTAATTTATTCATTTTCTTTGCTAGAGTATCAATTTTACAAATTGTGGATATATAATTTAAAAGTATAAAATATTTTTTGATTAATATTTTTTCCTTAGAAAAGTTATTACAGATCATAATTTTTTTAAACTGAAGGAAATAATTTTTGTTGATTATATTAATACTATAATATCTATTTCAAATATTTTAAAACTTCAACAATAACATAAGATCAAAATAATTTTTATTCAGGATACAGAAAAATTCATTCGTGATTTTTTTAAAAAACTCTCTGGAAATAGATTTTTTGTTGATTAAGTTAATGCTCTGTCTCTATCAGAATATTCAAAACAACAATGATTTTTTTAATGAATGCAGAATCATTTTTATTCCAGATAAAAAAATTGATGGAATGTAATTTCCTTTCAGAAATTCATTTGTGAGATTAATTTTTCCAATTTCTTTCAACCCACCCAAAAATTATATACACTTTTTTTTTTTTGAACCAAAAGATCTGCTGTAACAAATACCAAATACTCAAAATAATCTCAAATTATTTTATTGAATAAACATTGTTAATTACAAAAGTACTGTGCAAATACATAACATTTTCTAAGAACACTGCCCAGAAACCACAGTGGTTTGTTTCATATAGTATAAAAAAACAATATTAGAAGATTGTAA
>BGPR01021364.1:0-26588 GCA_013235015.1 Araneus ventricosus
CTCTAATGAGCAACACAATATGCAAAGCATGAGATGCTCCTTTTTTTATAAAATAAATATTGTGAAAGGATCATTTTCAGAAAGAAAAAACATAGTAAAATGCATTAAATATAGAAAACTAAATAGTGTTGGGGAAAACAAAGTTTTTATATTGCAATAATGTTCAAATGTAAGATAATTAAGTAATACATACAAATGTTCCAAAAGAAATACAAACATCTACATAGCACAATTTAAACTATGATCTATAATTATAAGAGGCAATGTTTGTGTGTGTGATGTCCAGACAAATCTATCACACTTATAGTCATGAAATTTGGCACACAGCTGATGGTGACTCAATGCACCTCGAAGCCTTAAAAATTTAATCTAGAAAATTTTTAATTAATGGTTTGTGTTGTTTTGGGTGATTTTTTGCTCTAATTTCTCGATAGCATGTTTTTGGATAATTGTACGAAAAAAATAGATACACCATCGGAAAGGGAAAATGATTTCTGTTCTAATGAAGTTTGTTTCTTACGTCTATCGTAATTGACTGAATTTTGAGAAATTTTTGAAAAATAGTCACTTTTATGTATCTTTTCCATTTGGATTTCTTAAAATTCTCGCTTAAATAAATATTAAACTTTAATTATTTATTATAAATAACAAGCACATAGAATGGTTGATGTGTAAATTATATTTAAAAAACACATTTTTGAGTCCAGGTTAGAAAAAGTTACTTCAGAAAATTTCAGTGACTTCTCACCTAGTTACTGGTTTCTTTAATTTTTTATGCTTAGTAAGAAGTAGTCTATTCTCAAGGTCAAGGTGAAATAAACCCTAATCCAAATACTTGAAAGGGGAGAGGAGTATGCTATTTAGTTGTTGCAAGATTGCAACATTCCCAAGACATCCTTAGTCTATAGTCCAATAAAGGGTAGAGAAGGATGATTCTTATTTTTGAAAAGGGGGGAACAGGATTTTCAGTCCTTTGGTGCAATTCATGTAAAAGAGAGCATGAGCAAAATTTGCTTGGCCAGAAGAGCTATATCTAAAAATTTTATATATTCTAACACACAATAATATATCTATAGTCAAGAAATGTAGTTTTTATTATATTTTTCCGTAATAAAATTGTCTTATATTTCAAAGTATATTATTCTTTATATTTAGTTCACAAATAGTTTTTAAATAGTTGTTACATGTTTGAAATAATTTTTTTTTAAATTGTTTTTTTTAAAAAGAAGGTAGAGCTTAATGACTGGTGTTATATATATAATTATGACTGTAGACCTCATTGTCTAATATACAAATATTAAATATATATATATAGTTTTAAAAAAATCATTAAAATAAAAAAAATCTTGATTTAAATAAAAAAAAATCCGATTTAAATCAAATAAATCCATTTTTTTTTGAAAAAAATAAAAAAAATCAACAACCCTGTTTAGAGACAAGCAAACAGATTTTGTTCTTAAGAAACAAGTTTGGTTATTCAGAAATCTCACCTCCGTGACCTTGAAGTTCAGGTATATAAAATAATAGGGGGAATTTTTCCTGTTTTAATATGCTTAACATGTGTAGATTATAATACCAAAAAATAATTTTTTTTCTCTGAAAAAAGCATCCATTAAGCCTATTTTTATAGAAGATTCATTGTCAAGGAAGTGAGATGCATTATTTTTAGCCAGTAATTTAAGAGTATACTGATATTATACAGGTAATAAACACAAATTTTAAACTCATAAAAGTGAATGACTAAAATTTAAGCTATATCTTAATCCCGATATTTAATTTTGATTATATTAAGATAATTAATTAATAAGATAATTAATAATTTCCTTTTTTTAATTCTCTGTATGAGCTGATTAAATGTTTACAATTTATTTTAGGGTAGTTATTATTAATTTTCTTGTGTTTTATATCACCTCGGTGAATAAGGTTATATATATGTTTTTATTTATTAGTAAAATAATTTACATTTAATTGGGCCATTGCTCATGGTAACTTCTAGTAAGTAGAAGTTTCATATAAAAATGAAAAAAAAAGGAAATTTCAGGTTTTGAAATCTGAAAATATTTTTGTTCAAATGGTACATTTTTTGAAGAATGGCCCATATTTAATTTGCAGCCGTTTTCATTCAAATATGGATCTCTTTTCTAATTGAGGATATTTTATACATTTCAGAAGATAAATGCTTGTATTTATCTTTATTAGTAAAATACCAAGCATATTTTATTGGTTTGAAACCTGGATGCTATTATAGTTGCTTTTATAAATTCTGTTTGTTTTTCTAAATTTAATATACCATTGAAAGTGGAAACCAAGTGGGTATCTTGAATTGCTGCTGATTGCACTCAAGATCAGGTATGTCATTTTGTTAATACAAAATTGAGAATGGGTAATTGTTTGCGGATTACATTTCATTTGTAGTAATTTCTGACACAGTTGGTATGTCTATTAATATTTTTTTATGTAAAAATTTGCTTCACTTTAGAAATTTTTTGATAGTTCTTTCAAGAATTAAAACTGACCATCTAGTTGATTAGTTTTATTATATAACGTTATCAATCTTTGGTTTAAACATCAAATTAATGTTTTAGTGTGTTTAGAATTGCTTTTATAGTTACAGCTGAATATTTTTTGAATTGGTGATTATTGCAGGGATGAGATTCTTCCGCTTTTTCGCGAATTTCCGCTTTTTTTTGTTATTTTGAAGAAATTCCGCTTTTTTTTTTCCCCCCGCAAAAATTTGCTTTTTCTTCTGAAAATTCCGCTTTCACACAAAGAAAATAAACCTTCCTATCTTCCGCTTTCGAAAGAAAATTCTGGGAAAATATGCTGGACCGTGCGGCTTAACTCCACCGGCTAGGAAACTGGCTGATTCATCTTCTACTGACGAATCAACATTATATCGGCAAGCTCTACAAGGATGAACATTCGAACATTCAGTGCCATTCAAAGTATTAAATACCACCTTTTTGCAGAAAACAAAACCTCTGTGGCATATTTTGAAGAAAAAAAAAAAAAAAAGATTTTTTTGCATGAACATGTTGAAAAAAAATTAGTTGGAAACTTAAGGTCATCTTGTAGGGCGTACCAAGCTGAAGAAATAAAAAAAAAAAATGGAACAAAAACAAATAAATAAACTACATAAAAAAAGAAACTCCTGTCAAAAGAGGCAGCTAAAAAGCTGTGTGCAAATGCAGCAAAAAAGCAGAGAATAAGGCATAAATAAAAAAATAAAACATGATTTACCTAGGCATTCTAGAGATAGTGTAGTGCCGACAACTATGCCAGTAATTAAACAGAGAGATACTAATGAAGACTTCAGCAAAAAACTTCTTTAACTCTACTAGAAAATAACTGACACGAGGATGCAAACACATCCTTCTATTGAAGAAAAAAATCTGTCAAAGATAGGAAGCCTCCAAAACAAGGGGCTAAACGTGTAATATAACGTAGGAACCACAATTAAAAAAAAAACAGGAAGAAAACTTCTTCTTTAACAATTAAGGAAATGTTTCAAAGGGTTCAAATGTAATAATGCTAAATAATCTGTAACTGTCAATATCTCAGAGCCCCTCTATCTTTATAAGGGTGCAAAAGCAGTAGGCGTTACTTTGCAAAATGACAAAAAAAACAGATTCAGTATATGAGTATATTATTATAATTTATAAGAGGCTAATACACTACTTTACACATTGCATGGAAGCAAAAGGGAATTATTTGTCCTTATTTTTATTTATTTTTTGAAGCTAACTTATCAAAAGACTGTTAAAATATCCTCAGACTTCTGTTGGGTGTATAGATTGAAGCGATGTACAGGTGTTAAATGTTTAATGTCTAATTTTGTATTTTCTAATGCACCAGAGATGTTTAAACTGACTCTTAACTTTTAATGTATGATATTTAATAATAATTATACTTTTTTCTTATTTATACATATGAATTATAAATAATGTGTTAATATTATGAGTGTAATATTTTCATCAGGCTGTGTTCTGATATTTTTACTTCTTAAAACATCTTTCCTATATAAATTATGGTACAAATGTTTTGCTCACGTATGAATTTCAAGTCTTTTTGCTTTTTTTACCAATCTCATCCCTGTTATGGGATTGATAATTTTTTTTCCAAGATAGAAAAAATATTCATAGATTATTCTTAATTTTCATTGTGCATAGAAAGTATGAAATGTTAAGGTCATTAGTTAAAAAGAATTTTTCCTTATGTAACTTTTAGTAACATCTCCACTTATATTTAGTCTGTAATAATATTAATAATTTTTTTATTTCATCGTGAATTTTAAAAAATATTGCCTTGTTGGAAGGTATTCATCTTTTATTGCTCTGAAAATTCTCTTTGAATTCATGTTTCTTTATAAATATAAGATTTTACCATTTTAACTGCATAGAAAGACTTGATTGATCAGAAGAAAAACTTATTAACTAGTAGATTACAATGAGATATGTTAACTTAGCAATAGTTGTGTACTGTATTTAATATTATACTTATTTTTTTAAAAGTTTTTTTTCTTTTTAGCCAGTGTTCAATGCGCTCATGGAGCTCTATTGATTTTGTATTTTTTCATCTATCTTAGGGTGATTCCAAATAACAAAAATGCATACTTAGACAGTTATCATGGAAAGGTATTTTGTGTACTTTTGCCAAAAGATGGAGATACAGCTTTTGAATGCTGGCTGCACAAAGTACTGCATTTGCGATGTAGCAAAAAATGTTTGTAAAATCATATATTAATTAATTAAATGTATTCACTTTGATTTCTGTTCAAATATTCTGACAATGTCATCCTTGTCTCCTAGATTATAATATCAGGTTATATGATACAGTAGAGGCTTTTTTAGCTGAAAAAACGTATTGAACAAGAGATGTAGGCTATATTAGATAGCTCCGTATAAGTAACTTATATTCCATTGCTTATTCAAAAAAAACATAACAAAAAAGCTATCTACTGATGCAAGATGCTGTGCAAAAAGTGTTATAGATGTAGTAATGAATAATTAGATATTAAATATTTTGAAAGATTTCAAAATGCATTTTCAGACTATTTTTTTTGATAATTTTATGATACATTACTATAAACATTTTTTTAATTTAAAATTTTGATTCAACAAATTAATATCCATATTTAATTTAGGTTGGTTTGGGTTTTAAATTGCATTTTATTATTTAAATATGAATTTTGCTTAATTTTTTTATACTATTTCAGCCCGAGGAAACACTTTTTTATTTACTGACTTAGCATGGTCTGAATGTAGTAAATGTTCAATTTTTGCTTTCAAGCCTTGAGTATGTAATATATATAGGTTATTAAATTGATATTGTTTGTTATATATATAATTGTATTTTGTTGTGTAGTTTAGTACAAGCTCAAAAACAGGCGAATATTGTCTAAATTTGTCATTTTATTATGGGAGAGGCTAAATGCACGATTACATTTCAGTTGAAGTTTTAAGCCAGAGAACAGAAGATCCTCTTGGATTATTTTTCTCAGATAGGATTTAACTAGATAGAGCCACATGATCAAAGTGAAGGGAATAATAGCTATTTTTGTTATATTACAACTAGGAAAAATGCTAAGATAGCAATTAAAGCTGATTTCTTACTTGAGAAAGTTATTGTGCAGGGAAAGATTAAACATTGTTTTTGAATAAATATGTCAAAACGCTAGATTATACTTTAATGGGAAACGAACAAAACTGGAGTTTTAGAAGAGTGATTTTGGAATACATTAAGAATTTAAAATATATAATATTAGAATTTGAAATAAAAGTAAGTGAGATTATTACATATATATATTGTTTACTATATCTTAATATAAATATCATTGTAGATATGTATTTATGTATGTTCCATATCTCCTCCTAAACTACGGAACTGATTTCAACCAAACTTTGCACACTTGTTAATTAAGATAAGGGGAAGATTACTGTCAACTTTTCAAAGTGCAAATGTTAATTAAACAGTCAGTTAATTAGAAATTAACCAAAACCGTTTTTCTACAGTAACTTTGGAGCAAATTATCCATCAAAAATTATTTTTATACCATCTTAAAGTTCAAATTTTTGCCATTTCAATTATACCAATTGTATGTCTATGACATTTTTTCCTCAATTTTTATTAATTTTTCAATATTTATTAAATTGTTAATTACCTGCAGACGATTTTAAAATAACGCAAATTTATAGCTACTCCATTGCTAGGCAACTAATTTACCTTTAATGGTCCGTTGGTAATAATTTACCTTTATTTCTGAAATTTTTGATTATTTTTATAAATATATTTTATATGAGATGAGAGATCATCATCAACTTTTAAAGCCCTAATCTTATTAAAATTTCAGTTAACTGGAAATTAAGAAAGATATGGCCTTTTCTGTGATATTTTTCGGAAATATGTATTATGTTACAAAAACTATTTTTACACATATTTAAAGTTAAAAAAATTATATTTTCATGACACAAGTTTGATTTCCATTCAATTCGTTGCCCTCATTTAAAAAATTTTTCAAAGATTAAATTGTGTAAAAAATTTACAATTTGTAACACTTTTTTCTTATTGGTGAAGAACAAGAATACATAAGAACTGTTGCTATCTCGCATTAGAAGAATTCTGGATGAAGACTAATTTTAATATTTTTTTATTCATAATTTATTTCAATGCTTTTTCTTAATTAAAAATTTGCTATGTAATTAATTGTCCCAAAGCATTCGTTAAAATCTTTCTTATACTGCAAGATTTATGAACAAAATTTGAAGTACCTATGCAACAAATATTAATAACTTATGGAGAAAATTAGTTATTGTCGATTTTTAAAAATCGTGTGGTTCAATTGATTTTGTCATTTTAATTATAAAACGTCTCAGAAGATAAAAGAATTTTGGGTATTGTAATTTTCTATACAAAAGTAATTTTTAAAATCAAAAATATTAGACATGAAAGTTTTTTAATCCCGAGCAAAGCCGGGCATAACAGCTAGTATATAATATAACAATAAACACACACAAAAGAATGCTAGAGAAACATAAAATAAATTAATTTCTTGATTGTTCCATCCATAATTGGATTAAAAGTAATCTGAATAAAGATACTTGTTGAAAATTAATTTTTATGACATGATTTTGCTTCCTGTTTCATGAATATATAGTAAACTTATTTTGTGTTTATCAAAATTATTTCTGTTTAAAGCAAGCATGCAGATATTGACATCTAAATGTCATCATTCTTTATTTTCTATTGCACTCATGCTCTTTAATTCAGTTCTGCTTGAAACAAATTACTATTTAAATGTAATATTCTTATATAAAAAATTTAAATGTTCTCTAGTTTCCCCAGTCTTTTTTTTTTTTTTTGTATGTAAGTGTTCTTAAATTCATTCTTTTCTCACCAGAGGCTGACATGACTTAAACAATAAAAATTATTGTTGGTTACCAGTGACTGACACAGCATTTAACTTATTATGGAGTTCTTTCATTTGCTTTTTAAACCTAAAAATTTTGCTTTTTTTCCATTTGATGATTGCACTTGCCGTCAGATTTTTCTACCTATTGACATTATAACATTTTCGGTCATTGGTAGCAAAGGTTATGTAATTTTTCAAGATTTTTTTTTCTTTCTAAAATGTAAAAGGAATGTTAGTACAGTCTTTCTCAAATGAATTTATAATTAAATATTTTCATTTAAAGAAATGTTTTTGGAATGTATGGTTTTGTCAGTATCTCTTTGGAGAAATCGTTAGCTAGGCAGGAATTTCTATTACAACTAAATGATCAGAAACAATTCTCTGGTATTTACCTGTGCAAGTGAGGTATGTCGTTACTTTTATTAATTTTGTTCCCTTCTTTACAATGTAGTTCACATTTGCAATGTAAGTGGGGATCAAGAACTTCATGAGGCTCTTCCACTTTACCCCGAAGAACGAAGATTTTGTGTTTTTGCTCTTCGATTTTCTCAGGATGGAAGAGAAATTCTTGGAGGGTAAATTGATATTCTCTATATTTCTCTGTGTTTTTCATTCAATCTTTCTAACTTTTTTTCTAGCTTACAAACAACTTGGTAAAAACTTGATTTCATTTTTAATTTCTAAAATGAACGGCTTTTTGATATATCTGAATAAAAATTGTTGTATTCGAAATTAATTGTATTTTTACCCTCTTCATAATCAACTTTTTAAAGATGCGTTACTGAAGTGTTGTATTCATCTCTTAAGATATTAAACAGAGGAAAAAAATTTGTGTTTCAACTATTTTTATTATATTTTTAGGGCCAACGATCAATATTTATATGTATATAACAGAGAAGAAAATAGAAGAACTTTAAGAGTAAGTATTCTTTTTCTAGTGGAAAAAAATATATCCCAATTATTCCTTTTGAGATTTAAAATTTTTCTTTGTTAAATCGTACTGAATAGCCATGAACTCTTGCAATTATACAATATAATAAGTAGTATTTTCCAAAGAATTACTAATGCCCCATCATACGTGATCTATATCTCGCATAGTATGATGATTAGAACTGAGCAGGTAGCATGTAATCTGGAAACACATATGTGGCATAATACTCAGACCACTGAATTTGAAAGTTAGAGTATAGATCCGGATGTCAAATTGATTTAGTGCTGATAGATGGCACTATGAGCTCTATAGTGATTTTATAGGGCAAACAACTTATTGAAACAGAAGTGAACTTTGATTGGATTCACACAAAGAGAAGGTGCTGTCAGCAAATATTTAAAAACCTAAAAGATCGAGAATGTAGATGATTTTGGCAAAGGGGTAGTTAGGTTTTGCACAATACCAAGCAACAGACAACTTGAGAATGTTGGTCTCTGTGCATTACCTGTATGTTTTATTCTAGTAAAGTAGGGTAGAAACAGATTTTCTTAGCTGGAAATTTTTTTTCAGAAAATTTATGAAGATGTAAATATTGTGCAGTAGCCCACAATTAAGTGCATTTTTGATTCATTTGAGATATTCTTACCTCAGAATGAATGGAATTTAAGTTATAATACAAAAAATAAGGTCTGACGTAAGTACTCTGTTTCCTGGTAGCTTCTTAATTTCTTTTCAGATAAATAATCACCAGTTCTATTTCAGCATTCTACATTAATTTTTTTGTTGTCTTTCTGGCACCATGATTGAATTCTGACCAATGATTCTATGGGAAATATCCTTCATCTTACTTTATGCTATCAATCTTTTTTCTTTTTCAAAAGTTTGAGCATAGATATATGTTTATAGCCCTTTATTTGTTACTAGCAGTAGGCGCACGGCGTTGCCCGTGGAATCAGCACTTTAACAAAATGAATGGGAAAAAAAAAACGCCCACAATGACATGAAAAATTTTTGAAAACAAAATCAAAGCAAAAGATACACATTATTTGATTTTCCTGCTTATATTTTCACCCTACAGTACAGAGTACGTTAATCCAAAACAATATTACAAAATTGGAACCTGAAAATGATTATTATACAGCAAGATTATTAAAACTGAATCCGACAATAATAATCGAAGTTATTCATTCAGGTGAAGGTCATGACGTTTCCTGCGCGTCCGCCAATATAAATTGTCAGCAACGTTCCGAAGAAATGCCGCGTGAGGAACTCGATCGAGAATAATAACTCAACTGTCCAGAAAAAAATTAATTTAAAGAAAACTTGAAAAGATATTTTAACCGTTCTTGTTTTAGATCCGACAGAACCGTTCTAGTTATAAGCTGAAAAAAATTGAAAATAATAGTGTTATTAGAAATTCGGATGCAACAAATTTAAAAACAAAAAGAACATTCCGATGCCAAAACCGACTATTTTTTAAAAACTTTTCAAAATTCAGTAAATTATGTTAGACATTCAAAACTTTCATTAAAACGGAAATTGCGTCCTCTTTCCGATGGTGTATCCATTTTTGTCGTACAATTATTCGAAACCAATCTATTGAGAAATTAGTGCGAAAAATCAGCCAAAACAACACAAAACATTAAATAAAAAAATTTCTAGATTAAAATTTCGGCTTCGAGGTGCATTCAGTCACCATTACGACTACCTGTGTGCCAAATTTCAAGGTGGTAAGTGCGATAGATTCGTCTGGACATCGCACGCACACACACACACAAACATTTCCTTTTATAAGTATAGATAGTTTCGATACACTAAAGCATATTCATTATATTTTGAAAATTAAAGAATTTCCTTTAACTCAAATATCTGCTTTTTTTGTCTAAACTGTCTGGTACATAACATACTATATAACCCTCCCCTTTTTTTTTTTTTTTTTCCTTTCTCGTAGACGAAGTGTACAAAGAGAAAGGATTGAAATCATCAAAACATTTTAACTCAAGATTTTGGTGAATCTCCACGTTTAAGACCTCGAGTCCGAAAAACACAATTTTGGAATTATGTGTGTGTGTGAACACAATAACTCAAAAACTATTAAAGCTAGAGGGATGAAATTTGATATGTGATCTTTATACCTAATATTTAGTTTCTATAAATTTTGGACAAAATCCGTCCACGGGAAGTCTGTCTGCCTACTCGCCTGCCCATGTTCATGTGAATACCTTAATTCGACAACTTAAATAGCTAGAGAGAGAAAATTTGGTACACAGTTATATCATCAAGAATGTAGGTCCATCTCAAATTTTGGATCAAATCCGTCAAAGTGATGACTGTCTGTCAGTCTGTATAATTGCATACTTCTGTACATGATAACTCATTAACACAAAGACTTAGATAAATGAAATTTGGCGTGTGGTCTTCTAATTTTAATTATAGTCTCGTGTCCAATTTTGGTTTCAATTGGTTGAAAGAAAGGCGTTCAAAATGCATATTCCGTTTTCTTTATCTTTCTATGACGCAGAAATATGCGCCATATTGTGTGCAGCACACGACCTTCATAAACTTGGCACCATTTTACTGACTTGGCGAATTTTATTCTTGCTTGCATTCTTGACCCTTTCATATTGCAGCATTCTGTGAAGACAATATCAGTAACACTAGTGGCACTCTGCAGATTTTAGTCAGGAAGGGGGTCTGGTAGGATACCTTTGTTAGAAAGTATATGAGCAAGTTTAGGGGAGACCACTCCTTCTAGTTTTTCAAAGAAAGATTCTGTATAAATTTATAATGAATTATTATCCAAGGAAATTGGTTCCTTTTAGTCTTAACAGCTAACTAATCCATGGGAGCAATTTTTTGTAAATTCTCACTTATTATTAATTTAAACTGACTGCTATTGGAATTTGAATTACGGCTGTCCAAAATTTTGAAGATTGTATGCACTTTTTCTTGGATTTAAATTAATGGCCTAGTTTTAATCTTACATGTACATTGATAAAAGAAAGGTAGTCATTTATGTTACATTAATCATCGTGATTCTTGTAAAAATTTAACTTGAAATCTATTTCAGTTGATATTTGGAAAAATTAATCCTTACAGTTTCTACCTTTATAACGTCTGGAATATATGCATTTTGTGATCGATAAACTCAATAAATTGAGAAGTAACTGTAAGACTTAATAATATGTGCTGGCCATAAAATATTTTTGTATTAACTGGATTTTATTATTATTATTTATTTTTATTAGCGGTAATCTTTTTCATCATGTATCAAAGTTAAGATTTTACAATTAGTGAAGTTTAAATTGAGAAGAATCCTTATTTAATACTGTTGGAACAGGTTGGTTAAATCTTTCCTTATTTCCCCTTTTAGTGCAGAGAGAATTTCATTGATGACTATATACAATCACTATATGAAATAAACTATTTGCCAAAAACAACTAATAATAATTAAGAATATGATTGAGGACTATCATAATTATTTTCCTTCTACTTTTATTTTCCAGATATATTCTCATGAAGATGATGTAAATACTGTTGCCTTTGCAGATAACACTTCACAGATTCTTTTTAGTGGAGGTGATGATGGCATTTGTAAGGTAAAGTGCCCTTCTACCAATTAATTGAATGCTATGAAATAATTGTGACATACTCCCTATAGGTGAATATGGAAAGCTGTTTCTAAAAATGACAAAGTGTTGCTATTCATATTCTGAATTTGTGCATTGTGAGAAGTGATTTTAATTGCAGAAGCTTTTTCTGTGCAATGGGAGGGGGGCGGCAATTGGAAATTGCTTACTTTTGGCAAGCTGAACCACTGGTTTACCTCTTGTGGCGTCACTGGCATGGAAAGCTGGGCTCCAAAATCATAAACAATATGGATACCAAACAAAGGTCATGGCCTACAGACTATTTAATTGATCTTATTCAAGAAAAGTTGCTACTCTGTGGAAAACAACTTTTTGCTACCAAATGAAAGTTCCTGTTAAATGAACATTTGTATACATTAAAATTTAAAACTAAAAATGTGCAAATACATTTTTTTTTATCTTTTTTTCTGAAAACAGGCTTCTTGGAAACCAATCCATGTGATATTAGCTTTAAAGTAATCACTAAAGGTGTTTTTGTTTTTTTTTTAATACTATGTTTTCACTAAATATTTCATTAGTATATAGATTGAAAATTACTTGGTCCTCTTGAACTTCTTTATAATATTTTAATTTTTTGTTTGTAAATTTAACTGTTTACATTTGCAGGTTTGGGATCGTCGTACTCTTTGTGAATTTTCTCCGAAACCTGTTGGTATTCTTGCTGGACATGAAGATGGTATAACGTATGTTGATCCCAAAGTAAGAATTTCCTCTTTAATATTTTTATTGCAAAATATATATTAAGTATTTATCTGTATTCATTTATTTTTTATTTTCTAAAAAATACTGAAAATCTCAATTATATTTATTCTAGGGTGATGGCAGACATTTAATAACTAATAGCAAAGATCAGACTATAAAATTATGGGATATGCGAATGTTTTCTCCATCCTCGTGCGTAGAAGTAAGTTCCTTTTATCATTTGACTGGAAAATTATGTGATAAATGTTCTTTATTAAATGGATCCTGATGTATAATTTTGAATTTAATTCATGTGTAATTTTGCTGGTAACAGGGTTCGTACTCCTCCTGAAATTCCTAAAAACTTCTGAATTTTGCTTTTTTTTTTTCTAAGGGTCCTGAAAACTCCTGAAAATTGTGTTTTTTTATCCTGATATTTCTTTTTGTCTCCTGAAAAATTACAATCGAAGAGAAAAAGATAAAATTATGATAAAACATAAAATTATGACGTTTCCATTTTTCCTTAATGATAGAAAGTCGCTGGAATCCGGAATTCTTACTTCTGACCTTACTTAGCGCCGAAAGAGTCTACCGCGCATGTTCCGAGTCACCGCAGTCGGGAAAGATGGGAGAATTGATATTTAGTATACTTTTTTGCCAATTTTATAAAAATTGTCCACACTACCCCCCTTCTCCCCTACTATTGATTTTTTTTTTTCACATTATCTCCTGAATTTTCTGTACTGTAGTCCTGGAAAAATCCTTAGAAACTCCTGAATTTTATTATCATATACAGGGTTCGTACTCCTCCTGAAATTCCTGAAAAACTCCTGAATTTTGCTTTTTTTTTTTCTAAGGGCCCTGAAAACTCCTGAAAATTGTGTTTTTTATCCTGATATTTATTTTTGTCTCCTGGAAAATTACAATCGAAGAGCAAAAAATTAAATTATGATAAAACATAAAAATATGATGTTTCCTTCTTGATAGAAAGTCGCTGGAATCCGGAATTCTTACTTCTAACCTTACTTATCGCCGAAAGAGACTACCACGCATGCTCCGAGTCACTGCAATCAGGAAAGATGGGAGAATTGATATTTAGTATAATTTTGTACCAATTTTATAAAAATTATCCACAAAACCTCCTTCTCCCCTACAATTGATTTTTTTTTCATGTTATCTCCTGAATTTTTTGTACTGTACTCCTAAAAAAATCCGTAGAAACTCCTGAATTTTACATCATATATACAGTACGAACCCTGCATATATACAGTACGAACCCTGCATATATACAGTATGAACCCTGTGGTAATATATATGAATTTAATTATTTTGAATTTGTAACATTTTGCAGCTTTTTAAATCAAGTTTACAAATGAAAGTCTAAATTATATATTCTACTGTCCCTTGGTTGTTCAAAGATTATAAATTCATAAACTATTTAATGTTTTCATTAAATGAATTTTTCAATTTCAGTGTAGCATATGAAAGATTAAATCGTAATCATAAAATCTTTCATTTGATTTTAAGTAAGTTCCGATTATATTTTTAAAATAATTTTAGCTGTATGTATTGTGATGTGTGGGGGAATTTCTTTAATTAAATCAAAATCATTTTTTTAAAGAATAAAGAAAGAAATGACGAATTTAATGATACAATCAAGTTGTTATCCAAATTGATTCACAAGATGTTTTTTATGCTTAACACATTGTTGACTGGTCACAAGTTAACTTGTGTTTTCGTGCCCAAATTGTTGACCAATCATGAGTTAATTTGTTTTACTTCCACATTCAATTACTAATATTATAGCCCAGATCCTCCGGTAACGCTCTAACGTCACCAACAATAAAACTCACGCCATAGCACTGCGAGACATTAAACAGCATTATTTCATTGTTAGAGAACCTAAATTTCGATAATTTTAAATTTAAAAGAGTAATTGTCGCTTTTACTTCAAATTTAATAGCTCTAAAATACTGGAATAAAATTTTCTATCGATTGATATAAAATTTATCTCACTATGATCGATAGTTCCTGAGAAATTTTAAATTATATTAATCCTATATTTCAAATTAATTTCCGTCTTTTAATAGAAAGTAGTAAATTTCGTCGGTGGTATATCATGCGCTTGATATAGTTTGGATGCCAAATTGTATCTGAATGCAATCGTGGTGATGTTGTTTTCTTGCCAAGAATTAAATTAGCCACCAGTGACGTGAATCTACCATTCGTTCTCAACCGCCGCCGGTTCCTGTTAATTCCAGCTTACACGATGACTATCAACAAATTGCAGGGACAAACTTTCGATCATGTTGGAATTTACCTCGATGAGCCTGTCTTTTCACATAGACAGCTCTATGTTGCACTTTCAAGGTCTAGGATTTCCAATCGCGTTAAAATTTACACAAAGATATCTGAAGTACAAGGAAAATTAGTAAACAATGAAAAATACTTCACACGGAATGTTGTTTACTAAGAGGTTTTTTTGAATAAAGAAATATTTAAATAATATGAAAATTAAAAAAAATACTTCCTGTCATAAAACATATGTTTATTTTATTTGTTTTCAATCAATGTTAAACATTTCTCTCGCATATATATCTATTTAAACATGTCAAATTTGAAGGGAAATCTCTCGAATGAAGAGGCAATTTGCATCCGTCAAACCATGACGAGTGATTTTCTAGTTTTGAAATAATAGCTGGTGACATGAGATGGCCTCTGTGTAAAATTGCCAGTCAATACTGTGTTAATTATAACTGTACAGAAGTATATTTATCATAATATGATATTTATTTCCATTTGGTTCGAACCATGTGAATTTTTCTTATATGATACTAGCTATATGTTCGGCATTGCTCAGGATAAAAATATTTTCCAAGTCCAAGTACTTAACACTTTCAATTTACTAAAAGTGTTTTCACGGAAGCATCTTTCGTTGATTTTTGTTAATCAACTGACCCTTTGGACCAGCAGTGAAACACCCTTCTTCTTTTTCTCTCCTTAGTTCGAACCACCTGGCAAGAATCTCATAGTCCTTCATACTCCGTTTTTCCCTCCCCATCATTGCTACAGCAACAGCAGAAACTCTTTCATATCTTTTATTTTTTGCCATTATCCAGACTACAATTCTCTTCTCTTTAGTGTTTTTGTCACTGACCAGAATTTTCTTTCTTTTTCTCCTTAGGCCCTCTCCCTCTGGTAGGAAGTGGGCTCAACAATCTTGAAGGATTTTAAACACTCATTATGATCATTAAAAATTTGTAAAATTAAATGAAGCATCGTGGAAAGAGAGTAATTAACATCATTGTGTTGTTTCGCAAACATATTGAAAGAGGTGTATGCTATGAAATAAAAGCTAAAGAAAAAGTTCTTCCTTTCTGTTAACATTCAAAGGAAACAATATTTTTATTATAACTTTCACAATGGCAAAAATACCAGAATGAAAGATTTGATAAAACAATCAATGTTTTGAATTTAATTACAATAACAGAAAGCATTGTTACAAATTGTGTATGAAATAAATTTGAAATGTTTATTAAATTAAGAAAAAGAATGCATAACATTTAATTTGAAATCATTAAAAAGATGATTTTCTGCTCTTTAAGATGGTATGTAAATAATCTGCAATCAATATATTTCTGAAATTATTGGCGAAAAAACGGGTAAAACGCTGAAAATTGGCTTAATTTTCGTTATTTAATTAAATATTTTAGGAAGTAATTTTTTTGAAACAGTAGAATTAATCTAGGAATGGACACCAGAATGGCATGTGCAAATTTCATGTCAAGACTATTCACTGTTTAGGAAGAGTTCTCGTGACAGATAGACCTTTGGAATATCTTTTCCCCCTCCCTTTTTCCTTTTCCTACGATAGGAACCGGACTAAGTAGCCTTGAAGACTTAATATCATTAAAAAGATCATTTTCTGCTCTTTAAAATGGCATACAAATAATTGTTGTCTAATAAATATTTCTGAAGTTATTGGCAAAAAAGTCTAAGCATTAGGCTTAAAAGCGTCTAATTTTAGTTATTTAATTAAATATCTTAAGAACTAATTAACTCTGAAAGTTGAAAATGGCACCGTTGACCTAGAATTTCATGTTGCTTCCGTTCACAGTTTAGGAGGAGTTCTTGTGACCAACTGACAGACAGATACATGTATTTTCTGCTTTATATTATAGATTGTAGAGTGGATTTAAAGAGTTGCTTGTTGTTATTTTGTTGAAAGTTTTAATCATATCCCTTGCATCTCATGAAGCTATTTTGGTTGGGATGCATAATAAGTTCAATCATAATTGCTGTTGAGTTTAAATCACATGTGCTTATGTTTTTCAGGGTGCTTATAAAGCTGTCAAATCACACAATTGGGACTATAGATGGCAGAGAGTACCAACAAGCTGTAAGTTTTCTATTTATTTTTAATTCATTTGAGATTGAAACTTTAAAAATTTATCCAAGTATGCTATATATATGAGCTTGACGAAATTCAAAATGAAATAGTTTGATAGTAATGATTTATTATGTAAATGTTAATATAAATGTTAAAATAATTAAAATGTAAGCTTGAATGAAAACAATATAGGATAGGGGAAAGGGATAAAAATGATCTAGAAGAGTGACAATTTCTATTTTTTTTCTAGAGATGTAACGAATAGTGATTTGGCTGAATACCGAATATTCAGCCAAATTGTAGGCCGAATACCAAATTTTAAAAAGCATGTCACTTTTGATTGTAAATGAAATATTTTTTTTTTCAAATTTTTAATGAAAAAAATTTAAGATTAATAAACTTGATTTTTTTATTATTTCTATATTTTAAAAAATGTTAATATCTTTATACATATTTGTAATATTTTAAATGTAATAAAAAATGAGAAACCCTCTTCATGCTGGGATTGTTTCAAAGAAATAAAAGAGTCCTCATTGCAGAACATGACAGTGACAAACACAGAAGAAAACTGAATGGTTAGATTAAAATTGCTAGATTTAAATTCCTATTTAGATAAAGAGCTTCTAATGGGTAGGATGGAGTGTCCACTTAGCAAATTTAGCAAGAAAATATCTTTCAGAACCTGCAAGCATTATATAGTGACTATTTATTTTCTGAAGCTGGTAATATATATAAAACCATATGGAACGGACATCTATAAATGATTTGTATCATTATTAAATACACTTATGTGCTAGGAAACTTAAAATTGGATACATGTTAGATTTTTATAATAAATGTAGCAGAATGTAATTTTAAAAAATTCTTTATTAAATATATTTAAAACAACAGTTTTTAAAAACAATTTATCCTGAATTTATACGGCCAAATATCTGATCACCATTCGGCTAGACCAAATATTCGTCACATCCCTGAAAATGCTTAAAAATTATTGTGCTTGAATCATAATTTTAACCTTGACAAAAATAAATTATTTGTAAATTTATTAAATACACCTATATACTATGCAACTTAAAATTTGGTAAATGCTAGAAGATTTTTTGATAATAAACGTATTGAAATATAATAATTTTTAGGATTAATAACTCAGGGTAATAATTTTTAAAAAATTATTATCCTGAGTATATTTGGCTGGATATCTGCTTAATATTCAGCCAGCTGAATACTGAATATTTGTTCTGTCTCTAGTTTTTTTACCTGTGATAAAAGATAGGATGCTGAGCTGTACAGCCTGATGATGCTGTTTTTTCTCTATATACTGTCATGCACTCTAACCAATTTTTAAACTGTTCTGAGCTTTGCAAAATAAAGCCTTCTTTGAACTTTTTAATTGTGATTTCATGGAATGACTATAAGCTTTCATATTTAAATTGTTGTTATGTGACTAATAAATGGTATTTTATCTTTAAAAAGCATAGTTCTTTGAAATCTCAGTAAGGAAATATTTGTAAATGTTATAATTTTTTTTTTTTTTTAAGTTGCAGGAGTTCTTCATTTGTGCAGTTCCAATATAAAAACTACTGTTTAGAAGGGTGTGAACTCAAAATAAGGTTTTCTTAAACTGTTGGTCATTTAAATGTATTTTAGAATCCCAAGAGTTCTTTCACCTTGTGGTTCTTTCATGCTGTTTGCTTCTAATAACCAAGAGCTGTAAAATAAGTTTGTTAAAATTCAAAGTTACTATTAAACAGAAAATTTTTTAGTCATTTATTTATGACTTAAATACTTTTTTCCCCTTTCATGTGTATTAATTTGGGACTGTTATTGGGACTGGGAATTTTAAGAAATTCTATTATCCCATAGCCTTATGATTTTTCTAAGGAGGCAATTAAAAAAGTAATAAAAATGTTGCATCAATCTTCATAGTTTGAACAAATCCATGCAACTTGCCTTTTGCATTCTTTGTTTTGCTGATTATGCTCATGGTTAATTTTGGCATGTTTCAGTGAATAAACAGAAACGCAAATTGCCTGGTGATACATCACTGATGACTTACAGAGGTCACAGTGTTTTACAAACTTTGATCCGGTGTCATTTTTCTCCAGAAACTACTACTGGACAAAGTTATATATATACCGGTTGTGCTCAAGGTCGTGTTGTTGGTGAGTCATGAATTTTATTCTCTCTAATTTTTCGAATTCTGAATATTTGCAATATTCTCTTAAGGTGTCATTATTTACTGTAAAACACCAAAAAAGTATCAGTCAGAATCTCTGGTGTTAATGTATTAAGAAGCTATTCAGAAATTGCCCAAACCAGACAAGATGGACATCAAAAGCAACAAATGTCTCTGGCGAAATACTGAAAAATCTTTCAAAAGAACATTTCAAAACTCCAGCAGAAGGAATATTGAATATGACAGATTAAAAATGGATGAAGAATATGCATGCAGCTAGATAGTGTGATAGAAATTTTCATAATGTATACTGAAAATATTTGTTGTTTTGCAGAAGTAATAAGAATAATACTGTAGATTGATGTCTTGTAGTTAAAAATGTTCTTTGCTATTGCATATATAAATCATATATCTTGAAAAAAGGCAAGTTGAAACCATGAGAAAGATAACTTTTTATGGCTTATGATAGGTTGACTAGAAGTTGAATTTGTATTAATAGAGGTCAAAAATTTTACTATGACTTAAAATTTATATTGTAATACTCAGGATACTGATATAAATGAATTTTGTATCAGTATTATCTTTTGTTCAGATGAATATAATTTTCGGATGCAAGAATCTTAATATGTAATGTTTTGTTTTCTTCTTTTATCAGTTTATGATGTTCTTACTGGCAAAATAAAAGCAACTTTAAAAGGACACAAAGGTTGTGTCCGTGATGTTTCATGGCATCCATACAGAAATGAAATAATGAGTAGTTCAGTAAGTACTCAAGTTGATTTATTTCATTATAACCTGACAAATTTTTCCCTCTGATACTAATTAATGGTATTTATATTTTTGAAATATGAACTTCTGAAAGATTCTAATATTAGAATTTTCATAGAATTTTATATGTTCTCTATGGGGGGGGAAAACCAGAGAAAATTTTGCATATTTTTGTATTTGTTAAATAAAATTTCGTGGGGAGCTGGTTATGATGTTTTAAGTAAAGTTTCTTCATGGGCTGATCTTAGGGAAATGTTTTTGTATTTACATAATTACCAAGAAAACATTAAAGCTTTCATAAAAATTTCAAAATCTGAAACGTGACATATTTGATTTTTTGGAACTTGTTTACAATTCCATTTAATTGCTGTGTAATGTATTATACCATAACATGTATTATTTTAATTTTTTCACTGAAGATTAATTAATTAAAAAGAGGTTCACTTTGTTACCCTTGTTTATAATTATCAACGCATTTACCATTGAAATTTATTTTTTAGTGGGATGGAACTATTGTGAAGTGGACCTTTAATAAAACTGAAATAGATTCAGATTCAGAAGACGGTTCAACTATTTATAGTCATGGTGATGGTGGGTTACGTCGATCACAACGCCTTGCTGATCAGCGAAGAAAACAAGAATCTGAGATATGCTGAGTTTGTACATAAGAGGGTTAATTTTAACTTTTTCCTTTTCTACCGGTACTGAAATATTTTAAGGAAAGAGCTACTTATTGTAGAATAATAAAGAGTCATTGAAAATATATTTTGAAAAGGTGTCATTTGTTTTTTCAATCCCGGTTGCTTTAGATTTCTCTTTTAGTGAAATTTCAAATTATGTTTTATGACTGTATAGTTTCTTACGCTTTTATAGTCTATATGAAAGAAAATATTTTGTATCATAATTTTCAGTCATGTATGTGAGTATGTAAATATTTATATAGTAGGTAATAAAGTGAAGCTAAGATTGCCTGGTAGTTATAATTGAAGATAGTCTGAATAGGTATGAAACATGATTTCATAGAAGAAATTTTGCTTGGTAATATTTTGTTTGTATCTGCACTTATAATATTGCTCTACATAACTTACTTGGCTATAATAGTAAATGAATATTTCAATGATAAAAATTTTTTGAAATATTCATTTAATTTTATTTCTTGTGCATATTTTGCATATACATGATAAAAAAATTTTTTGAAATATTCATTAATTTTATTTCTTGTACATATAAGTAATGTGAACAATATTTTGCCAATTCATACCATTTTCATTGTGAAGTATGAATGTTGTATTTGTAATTGAATGTGCTGTAATGTGACTGTCCTGTTGCATTATGTAATGTGCCTTTTTATAACCTTGAATGTGGTTTTGATAATTCAGTCAAAAGTTTCTTATTGCTTTATTTTGATTAATTATCACTAGTGTTACAAAAAAATTGTTATTATATACAATGAAGTATTGAGTAGTTATAAATTAGTGCATTTATATTATTTTATTCATTTCAATATCTTCCCTATATTTCATATGAGTAGAATTTGGCCAGCATTAATATTTATTGATAATAAATATTTGGTAATGGCAAAATGTTAATGATAGGAAACATTTGTTTTTTTTTTTATGCATAATTTGATTCCCCCCCCCCTATTTTATTTGGAAGGAAAGCGATATTTTCATAACTTGAATGCCTCTGTGTCGAAGTTATTAATCTAGGATTAATAACTTTTCTTCTGCTGAATCATTTAACTTATTGCCTAAGTGGCTGAATTTAACAATTAATAAGTTGCTAGTTTTAGTAATACAGTATTCTTTATCTTCTGAGTTTCTATATCAAAAACTCTGTTTTATCTACATATATATAATTACCAGTTCCCAAACTGATTGCATGAATATCATTTCTTGTATTGAAAATGGTTTCTTCCCATAACTGTGAACCATTGAATCCGTGTGATGTGTGCATTTAAAATACATCAATTCGATATTTCCTATTAGCTGTAATTGTAGTTGGAATATATTTTGCATTTAATGAAAATTTCTGCTTATTTAAAAAGAATATTATTTGAGTAGAATTCGGTTTATAAACTTATAACCTGGTTTTGCATTTTTTACGTTTGGTACAAAATTTAAAGAGTGTATTTTCTTTAGCCAAGTAAGACTTTTATAATTGTTTTAGGCATGCTTGACAATTGTAAAATTAACATGATATTCTTTTTTTTTTAACTTAAATATAATTTACATACTTAAAAATTATTCTGGTATGGAATCATCAAAAAATTTCTAAAGATCTATCCTGTGTATTCAAAAATTAGTTATAAAACATATTAAATAAATTCTAGCTGGTAGTCAAGCGATAAAATTTCCCGGTAACAAAGTACATTATTATTTGTATATATACTTTCCTGTCATAAAGAATATTTATCCACAAGCATTATTCCTGACTATTTATACATATGCTTGTTATCTATACAGTCTTAATATGTGATTGACTGTAATTTTGTTACAATGATTCTTGTAAGGGTGTATATAAAAATGTTTAAATAAAAATGTCAGCAATGTATTGTTGTGGAGTGTTCATCATTTGTTTCTGATTCATTTGAAATGCATGCATGCACTAGCAAAAATATTTATATAGTATTTCCTAATTACATATTATTGCTTTATGAAATTATCTCATTTTTATAATTCTGAATACAGAATATCTAAAGCAGTAATGTATAATTTATTCAAAATCAGTATTACTTTTCTGTTATAATTAAAAATAAACTATTAGATCATTCAGTGATATAAGTTTTATATAAATTGTTAATCCATGATAATACGAGGTGAAATTCCTCTGAGTAATAAATATACTGGTGCTTCACTCTCCCACTGCAAAAAAAAAAAAAATCTTGTATGCAAATTAAAATACGGTTTGATGAAGTCATACTACTCAGCAATTTTGTGTATTTCAGTTATTTTTTAGAAAGAAAAAAAAACTGTTAAAAAAATAAACTTAAAAGAAAGGCGTTTTAAATAATGGATTATATTAACTTTTTAGTTCCCCAACTCTTTCTTAAAACATCTTACAATTCTCTCATTTGTAAAAACATAGATAAGTGAAAACCTTAGTATTAAACTTTACTTTCTTTCTTTGGTGTTTATTCCACATGTAGTAAGTAAATCATCTCATTGGAAGCTTTAGAAGAAATATAGGGTGTCCGGGTTTCCCTACCTCATAACTTTTTATTAAAGAACATGGCAATAAATATTACATTAGATATTCATAAAGAACAATTCAGAAAGTTTTTTTTAATAACACAAACAAAGTTAAGTAATTTTCACATGGCTCTCCTTTCGTGGCAGGTAACACATCAAGGCTGAACTGGATTTTCAACCAAGTGTTGATGGGTTATATGTAATGAAAGGCTGCCATGTAGAAATTACTTAACTTGGTTTGTTTTATTTTTAAAAAAAACTTTTTGAGTTGTGCTTTCAGAATATGTAATAGTATTTATCGTCATGTTCTTTAATCTAAAGGTATGAGGTAAGGAAACTCCAACAATAATTTATGGACACCCTATATTTCCCTCTTGTGTACATAGCTGATGTGGTTCAATTACTATACTTTTCCTTAACTCGCACACTCAAAAACTAGTATATATTATTTGTTGTACTTAAATAAAATTAACAAACATTTTGTTAAAAAAAAACCCTTTTTTTGAAAACTTAATTTCCCGTAATAAAAGAAAGATTAAAATGGTCTTTTTCTGTACTAAAAAAAAATTGCAGAATTTTGTACGAATTTGAACAATGATGAATCAAATTGGCTGATGGATTATGCCGTGAGAACAAAGGTTTTGTACAGTCAAATAACTGATTTATTGCAATCATAAGAAAATTCAAGCTCAAGCTTTTCATGAATCTCCATATTTTATACCTCTGCAAGTCCAAAATACATTTTTGGAATTAAGTCTCTGTGTTTGTCAGCGATAATTCTAAGATGCAAAGTTCAGATGGATGAAATTTGTATGTGCTAATGTTGTGGATCTGTATTAAATTTTGAGTAAAATCCGTCAATTGGAAGATAGAACTAGCTAGTGGCATCTTTGCATCAAAATAGATGTGGAACAAATATATCAATGGGCTTTCTTTCCATGGTTATTGGAACACACCTCAACACCAGATGATCTAGATGAATAAAATTTCTATCAAAATTCCAGATCTATATTGAATTTTTGACTATATCCATCAAAGCAAAGAAGTAAATTTCCAAAATGTTTACTAAATTTTCGCCAAAAAATACAAAATATGGTGCATTGCATAAGTATACAAGAGAGTAGAGGGGAGAACATTTTACCGACTTTTTAAGGGGTAAGAGAAACATGTTTAAAAGTAGGCGAGGACTACTTTGTGAATCACTGTGTAGAAAAAGTAAGGAGAAGAAACAACAATGCTTAAAGAACTAAAAATACGAGTGTCATCTCTTATATTTTCAAAATATCCTTTCTCTTATATTTTCATCACGAAATTGACTTCTCATTCTATTCAGTGCATAGAATATACTTGAGAAATTTTTGTGAAAAATCTCTTGGTATTTTCATACATATGAATAAGAAATGGAAGAATAAAAACTGAGTTCATGTTAATGCACATAATTCATTTGAGCCCTTTTTTCATTTCCGAAACATTTCTATGAATTTTGTTTTAATAAATAAATAAATTTAAGAAAAGGGGCTAAAATCTTTTATAAAACTTTGACCGGCTTCCCAGCTATATGATGTTATAATATTATTTAAATATTGCAATTAAAGTATATTTAAAAAATTTAAGTTGTTTATATCATCACTAGTTACCCGCGACTTCGTGCGCAAAGAATTTGAATTTTTTTTTTTTTAATTCACGAATGTAAATGTTTCGTTATATGTAGAAAGGGGAAATTAAAAGTTCTGATGGTTGTTAATACATAATTGGACGACTAACAGGAGTGTACTGTATATGTGTCTGCTGTTACAGTTAGGTAAATTGTTTATATATGATAACACTTTTGTATACGAAGTTTTTTGTTTCACGTTTTTTGCCCCAATGTATAGCTTTAGTGGGCTGGACACACGCGAACATGCCACATATAGTTACCAACGGAAAAAATTTGATTTTTCCAAATGTACGCCTGCCCCTGAGCCTGGCAAATGATAATTTTAAAGAGAATTGTTACCTTTTGAACTGGGATTGTAAATCCTTCGGTATTATTGGAATGCGTAGAATTTAGCACTCTCTCTATGCCAGTTATATCAGTAGCTAGCACGACTTTTTGTCCTAAGTGTGTAATTTGAAACCGTGTGCCATTGCGTAGTCTCGGTACATCGAGGTTACATATGAATAGTTCTGGCACATCGAATTTTAATCTCAGCTTGTCAGAAGGTATCCCTGACAATTCTATATCGTTGAAGAACTCTACAGGATATGATTTTACTTGTTATTGCCCATTACCGTATCTACAGATAGATATTCTGTAATACATCCTTCCATTTGTGAAGCATTTTTTTTTTTTTTTTTCATTTATCTGATCTGAACTTTCATTAGTCAGTGCCGAAATTACCCAATCAACAAACAATCTCTATTTCTCTTATTAGCTTGTAGGGAAGGATAAACCTTGCTTGTCAGTTCCTCTGTACTGTGAACAATTTTGAAAAAGTCCCAATTTAATACACTGTTTGAATCTCTAGTAAACGCCAAATCTATTTGGCAACTGTATCAAGCGCCAGGTTCGAATCAGTTCTTTCTTTATTAAATAAAACGTTGAATTCCGTGTTCATTGGGTTTATGCAATCCTTTCTTTTTAAATCGGTTGAAAAAAGCTCTTAAAGCATTAAAATGCGAAATGGAACTATTATAATTAGCTAAATCGTTTGGTTTAGAATTTAACCGCCAGTGATTATCCAAATCGTTTGGTTACAAATTTAACAGCCAAACAAATCTTGGATGTCGATAAAAAGAGCGATAAAGAATTATTTTGGCAACCTTTCCACTAAAGTAGGCTCTTATTTTAAGTAAACATTGAACGATATTTTCCTTTAGTTATAATTAACTTTAGTTTTTAAATTTTAATCCAAAAACTCTTGAAACTATATCATATCTATCATTAATTTTCTGTCCCGGCGTCTACTTTTCAGTTATTATTCCACAAACTAATTATCTATTTCTTTTCTCAGCAAGATCACGTGGTGCTTGACTTTAAAAATAAGTCATTTCAAATGCTTGCGCTTTTCTGACGGATCTCGTGACATTTCATTTTGTTTACGCATTCCTTAAGGATCACGTGACAGTTGATTGAAAATAAAGTAGTAATCTTCATCACAAATCGCTTGTTAATTATTTAATTGTTATCTGTAATCAAAAATAATGAATTTAACATTCTGTCACCTACCCTATGTCCGTTCCTGGGTTTCAAGCTACAACTCTGCCAATTTTCATCCAAATCGGTTTGGTAGTTTTGCCGTGAATGCGTAACAAACAGACAGACACACTTTCGCATTTATTATATTATATGGATATTTATAAAAATAAGCAAAATTTTCAGAAATAAAGGTGAATTAGTTCAAAGTCTATCCG
>BGPR01021365.1:0-21557 GCA_013235015.1 Araneus ventricosus
CAGTAACTTTCTCGAATAATGATTAGTTTTTAAATACCTATCTCAATAAATACGACGCTTTCAAATAATCACAGAAAATTGCGTGTTAATCCGTAAAATCTATTTTTAACTACATTGTATTAGGAAAAGTGTTCTAAAACCTTTCGTGCGCTGTGGAAATATTATACATAATGAGACTCTCGTTAAAACTTTATTACCCCTCCATACACTGAATGCGTCGATATAAAATAATTGTATCACCAAATAGAGATAGAATAATTAGAACACTTAACTATGATTGACGTACAAATTTATCCTAGATTTTCGGCGTTTGAACCCTTTCAAAACATTTTTCGCCATTTCCAGAAACGCGAAATAATTAATCAATTGAATCGGAAAAATCGATGGTAGAGTCTCATTCAGAAATTTTTTCTAAAAAATAAGAATGCTTACTTGCTGCTTCTACAATTGCTTCTAAATTCAGTGAAAACTGCTTGAATTTTGTAGATATTTCAAAAGTAGCATGCAAATTACGGAATGTTTTACCTTCAACTTTCAAAATTATTCGTCTCATTCTAACATCACCTTTATCTTCAGAACCTTGTGAAAGATAACTTAATGTATTGAAGATGGTTTTCTACCGTATTCAAACGAACATAAGTGATGAACATTTGGATTAATTAATTTATGTTATTCTTTTGTTTAAAAGACATAGTGAGATATGATTGACGTTTGCGATGTTGCAAACAAGTGGCCTCAATTAACGTTCTCTAAAATAAAACTGTAGACCAAAGTTTGCTTTAAATGACAACTCCATTAGATCTATTATTTTTCATAAAAAATGCGATCATCATGATAGATTTTTTTGTATTTATTATTATTCATGAAATGTGTTTTATTTATATATTAATAATTTTTTGTCCTGTTGTCTCACTACTTTCTAAGCTCCTTTGAGCATATGTCTGAAACTTAAAAACTTACTGTGTGAAAGCTTAAAAATTTATTATTTAACTAGAAAATCACCCGTCATGGTATGACGGGTGCAAATTGCAACTTCATTCGAGAGATTTTCCGACAAATTTGACGTGTTTAAATAAATATATGTATACGAGAGAAATGATTGAAAATAAATAAAATAAACATATGTTTAACGACAGGAGTTTTTTTTATTTACATATTATTTACACTTCTTACAAAGCACTTCTCAGCTTGTCAAACGTTGCCAAAAACTATTATCAAATTATATCATCACGATTGCAATAAATAATCAGATGCATCGTGGCTTCCAAACTATATCACGCGCATGATATATAACTGACGTGATTTACTACTTTCCATTGAAAAACGAAAATTAATTTGAAATATATGATTAATATAATTTGAAATTTCTCGGGAACTATTTAACATAGCGAGATAAATTTTATATCAATCGATATAAAATTTTATTTCACTATTTTAGAGCTATTGAATTTGAAATTAGGATGACAATTACTTTTAAAAATTTAAAATTACTGAAATTTAGGTTCTCTAACAATGAAATAATGCTGTTTAACGTCTCACAATGCTATGGCGCGAATTTTATTGTTGGTGACGTCAGAGCGTTACCGGATCAGTGCGAGACAGATCTGGGCTATTATAGTATTAGTAATGACACTGAATGAATGTTTTTCTAAATTTTAAACTTTCACCTTATTCAAAATATCAGCATTCTTTAGAAGCCTAAGAAATAGAAAGCAGAATACAGAGGTATAAGTTTGAAATAAGATTTGATTCGTTATTTAATTTTTAGGCCTTCGAGCTCGATTTATTATAATCAAGCTTAAAATCATATTTTAAAAATTTCCCTCAATACTGTTCATCACAAAAGAATTGGATATATTGCATCCATAAATTACATACCTTCATAGCAATAGGACGCGAAAGGGGTGTTTCGACACCCCACGCACGTAAAATGTGAAACATTCCCACTTACCTTTAGTTGAAATGAGTCAAATCCTTGATATCTGCCTTTGAGGTCACCTCCAACTGACGGAATGTATTTCAAGAAAAAATCCTTTATTTTTTTTATCGGAATTGAGCTTATGGGGTGTCGAACAACCCCTTGCCCGTCCTCGCGTCAGGTTTCTTTGTTTAATTGACTGATCATATTAGGGACAAGAACATACTTTTTCTCGCTATTTAAGTTTTATTGATGAAATATGTGGATTCGAGAATATTCGATATTTTTAAAATGGAGATTTTTGCGGATACAAGACTTTGAAACTGGATAATAGTTAAGTAAAAATCTCAAGAGATTGATGCAAAAGTTTTATCTCTCTGTACTTAATGTAAGTGTTTTCAGCTGGTACATGTCTTATACACTTGCACAAAAACTATTGGAGGAACAGCTGAAATTTGTAGAAACAATTCTGAAAAATGAAAGCGTATTACGCCCTAAATTTATTGGATCTAAAGGTAAAGACCATCAGAATTCTTATTTAGATTGCTAAAAAATATGCTTTCCTCTGTACCTAAGAAAATTAGGAGCAGTATTTTTCTATCCAAATTGTATAACGATTATGATATTGATGATACTTAACTATAAAAAATTTTGAGAGCATATGTGCAAGAAATATACTTTTCTTATGTGTTCGCAATGAGTTGAATAATATAATGCTCTACTTATTTAATTTTTCGTCTAAAAATTTGTTCTCGTATAAAGATAACTGTTTGCACGAATCATTTGGAGCAGATATAGCATAAAAATGTTGCTAGTTTTGCTTAAATAGCGAATAATTTCGCAACACTCCCTTGCGCGTCTTCATGTTACTTTTCGTCCTCCCGGGTTAATAGAAAGAGGAATTATAATTAGTAGTGATGTGAGATAGCTTAGAGATGCTTATTGAACCTAGTGATGCCATGCATGTTTTATATTAATGTTGTAAATGTATGTCATAGAAATTTGAAAAAACAGTGAGAGTCTTTTTCCGACATTTTCAAATTACAAATAAATATACTGATAATTATATTTCTTGGTAATATATATATAACACCACTTCATGTTCCCGTACTTAGAATCATTATGATTCTTGGTAATCGGTTTAGATGGACATGAAGTGGAAACATACCAGAAAAAATGTAAAAGCAATTTAGCAACCTAAAAAAAGAAAAATTATATTTCTAAAGAAGAAATATAATAACAGGGGAGTCCAGTGTGTCACTAGAAAGACTTTCTGTCTTGAGGTATATTTTTTAGAGTCTATTGTTTGCCCATGATCGTATTATTATGTTTATATTAAAATTCCATATTCAAACTAAGATGTTGATGTTGATTATTGAACTTCGTAATCAATGAAAAAATGAAGCAGGGAGAGGAATTGGCAAATCCGATTTTTAAGGATCTGGACTGAAGAGCTGATTGTTGGAAAAAATAAAAATAATATTGAAAATTTTATTTTTTTGACCGTTGATTACCAGCAACTTGGCGTAACCAGATGCGAATAAAATGGGAGGCAAATTTCTTAAGATGCCAAGATTCTGTTAACGGATAATGTAACTTACTTCCTATGCCTCCGCATCTGTAGTAATCTGAAATTGTTAAATTAATCTTGGTAATATAGATGAAAGCAGAAATTATCAATGGCTCTTTTTTACTTCTTGTAAACATATTGTGGAAAATTTCAAATATTGTTTTATAAATATAGACAGACCCAAATATATGTTATATCGCCAGACTCCTTAACCACAAGTTGTCCATCGTTAATCTCAGTTATCTCTCAAAATTTCTTTTTGTTCTAACTCTCAAAATTTCCTTTGCAACACTTGCAGCAGTCGTTATGTAAGTATTTTTTTAATAATCACCACCTACATCAATACCAAAATGGATAGAAGTCATAATGCTCTGAAGTCGGAGCTGTGGTGTGGTATTAAGTTAACGCTTGAATGCAGTCGTAGGTCTCGATATTTCTTTAGAATGATAGTCTAAAGCTTAATTGTCCACATATTGATTGATCTGCATTCACTGATTTCCCTCAATGTTAACATGATACAGTGTATTGGCTGGATAGTACAGTGGTACCTCCCTTAACGGACACTCCCGAATAGCGGACACCTCTAATTAACGGACATTTTTACGAGTCCCGGTCCTTCTATATAGGACAATCCATGTTATTCCCTCTGGATAGCGGACATTCCGAATAGCGGACAGGTATTTTTGAAAAGCTTTCAATTATTTTGGCAAACATTTCAAGATTATTCTAACAAGCAAGCTAAAAATATATGTTTATGCGTCTTTACAACGAACTTTTTCCGACTCCTCCCTTCCGTGCTTGACACAATGAAATTCGACCCTAAAACGTGCACAATGGCATTCTTCTGCCCCACGCACCCTTTCTTCCTTCCTGTTCTTCCAGAACTCTCCTTGTTTCTTGGAATTTAGAGGCGCAAAACCAGTTTTGGGGGCTTGGTCCTTAATGCAAGATAAAAGGATTAGCACACAATTAAAAGGTAAAGTAGTAAATAGTTATTCTTTTATTACCTAATTACTTTTTCCTTTTTAATTAAAATCGCAGCCGTAATTTACAATCAAATGTCAAACAGAAGTGCAAAACTTTTTTATAAAAAGTTTGTCCTCCCCAATAGCGGACACCTCCTAAAAACGGACAAAACTTTTGGTCCCGTGACTGTCCGCTTTTCGGAGGTACCACTGTATCTGTAAATTACGCCATGCGACATGTATGATGAAATAATCGTTCAAAACTAACTTCAGGGAAGACTGTTGCTCATAGAGCTACCAAATGAGGCGAATTCATACTTCTTAGTTAGTAAATGCTCTGTAAGAAAAGAATTCTCAAACTTTTAGTTAAAGCTTTAATTAAAATTAATAGAAATGTTAACGTTCTTCCTCAATAACTTCAAAGCCTGTTATCACATAAAAACTGTTTTAATACCGCTTTATAGTTGAAAAATAAAAGCTTTACGGTGATTTCATGTTTATTTCCAAGCAATTTTTTGTCTAATTTTAATGCATTTTTATAAATATTTCGCAACATTACTTTTCATTGGTGCAGATGGTGTTCTTATACGCATCAATATTAAATGCATTTTTTGTGTTCACATTATCGTTGTTATAATTAAGAGTAAATTTTTAAAAAACATTATAATGCTAAAAAAATAGCTAGAAAATCAAATAGGTATTATTGCTAAATTAACATTTAAAATTTCAACAGGACAAAAAGTACTTTATTTATATGATAATGTTTCTTAGCTAGCATTATTTCTGTATAATGCATAATATAAGGATCGTTTTGATAAGAATGCAATGGCGGATGCAGTCAAGACAGTCGAAGAAAAGACAAACGAGTCAAGCCTAAAACATTATCATGTGACGATGCCTCGGGCTAGAGGTTCAAATCTCCTTTAAAATTTTTTCTCTCTTCCAGACGGGGCTTTCCACACTGTCCAGATCCTGGACACGGCTGGCTCCCTCAACTTCCCGGCCATGCGAGAGCTTAGCATTCGATCCGGAAGAGGCTTCATCCTTGTCTTCTCGGTGGACAACCTGCAGTCCTTCCACGAAGCCATGCAACTCTGGGATCTCATTCAGCGAATCAGAGGTGAGGCGACGTTCTCCTTCTGCAAAATTATCATGTTTCCTCGAATTCGCAAATCGATAATTCACCTTCATGAGAGGTTATTTACTCAATTTCCGTGAAGTTTAGCTTCGCTGCTTGTTCCTTTGAAGTCTTCAGTTTGTGTTTGATTAGTTTGTAACACACACACCCGAATAATTTTGAAAGGCAGTATTTCGTACGTTGAGATATTAAAAGCCGTCAATGGTGTTGGATAGTTTGTGCTGTTTGTTTCCACAGTCAACATTGAAGCGAAGGATGTTTAGACATCTATAAAAAGAAAATATTTGCAAAAACTTCAAATAGAACGAGGTTATAGGCATCTTCTTATATATGATTCTTAAAGAAAATATTTGCACATTTTGATACTAACATGTGAAATATTTGCACAAATACTTCTTAAAGACGGTTGTAATCCTCAATCCACTCCTGTCACACACTTCCTGGTCTTTGCTACACTGGTGTTTCCTTAGTCTTTGCTACACTGGTCTCCTTAGTCTTCGCTACACTGGTGTCTCTTTAGTTTTTGCTACACTGGTGTCTCCATGTCTCTCTTAGACTCCATTTATATTGCAACAATCGCTGGACGCAATATGAGAGCACGTGACCTCCGCACACGTGATAGACTACTATCAGATGTTGAAGATTAGCGCATGTGCAGACTTTTGAGACAACGAACAATGCGAATGAGGATTGAATAATGTCAGATTGACGTCTGTTAACGATATCCTGTCAATACTGTGGGAGTCACATCCCCTCCTATTCCGACAAGCAATTGTCCTAATGTAAGTACAGCTTCATGCTGATCTGCCCTAAACTGGTTCTTCACCTTGTTCTCTATCACTTTTCCTTTCATCTCTACTTCAGGATGACTTACTTCTAACCGTTCAAATATTCGACTGTCACCTGTGGGGTGCACTTAAAATGGGTATTACCCGAGCAAACATACCGTTTTAGTTCGGAATGTCCATATGGGAGTAATTTATTAAACAGAAAGTCAATGCTAGTTGTAGCGGCATGTCCCATCTTAATATAAATAAAAGTCATTGTGGGTATGTATGTATATTTGTATCTATGTTTCGCATCTCCTCCTAAACCACGGCACTCATTTCAACCAAAATTTGCACACTTATTAATTAAGACAAGGGGAAGATTACTGTCAACTTTTTAAAGCGCAAAAGTTAATCAAACAGTCAGTTAATTAAAAAGTAACCAAAACCGTTTTTAAGCTGTAAGTGCGGAACAAATTATCCCCTGTAAATTATTTTTATATCATCTTAAAGTTCAAACTTTTACCTTTTTAATGATATTAATTTTATGTCTGTGACATTTTTCGTTCAATTTTCATTAATTTTTCAAAATTTAATAAAAAGTTGACACGCAGACGATTTTAAAATAAATCAAATTTAATGATACTAGAGTTGATACTGATGAATTGCTAGGCAACGGTGTAATTACTTGGCCATTATTTTTTCTGTTTATTTATTTTTTCAAATATGATTTCCCAATGTTTTCATTGGTTCTTAAAGAATTCTAAAGCTTATTTAATTAGATTAAAAAATAACTGCAGTTCATATAACCTGTCATTTTAACCTGCGTTTCCTAAGAAATAATAAATCCTTAATAATATATTAAATGAGAAGGCATGTCTGTCTACCTCTCTGTTACGCTTTCACGGCCAAACTATACGTGGAATAACTTATTTTTAATGTCAAACATCACGTTATCATACAGAAAGCCGCGATTATGTGATCTTTCTGAGACAATAAACAAATAATTTATTTATGGAATAATAACTGAAATTTCTCTACTCGATGCTTGGTTTTCATTTTTCGAGTTTGCAGTCTATTTAATTTCAGTCTTTTGACATTTACTGAGTGCATCATTTTTGTCATTTATTGAGTTCATCCTTCTTGACATCAGGGGATAACGGCCTTTCTTGCTAAAAGTCCCATCTCATCACATCTCAATGAATTATTTGATTTTAGTTATTTATATTTGTATTTTTTCCATATTAGATTTTATTCAAGAAGCTGTCGATAAATTGACGCCGGGACAGAAATCTATAGATAGATATGATATAGACGCAAAAGTTTTTACATTAAAATTTAGAAACTAATGTTAATTATAACTAAAGGAAAATATGCGGATATATATGTATTTTGTTTTATGTATTCTTTTGAATGGTGGAAGTGGATGACATATAGCATAATGGATGGTATATTCCACAGATTATAAGGGCCTGATGATACCATTGAGTACAATGATGTAATTTACAGTAACGGGGAATTTATGAGGAATAGAGAATGGTTGTTGAATTGGTAATTTTGGCACTGATTAATGAAAGTTTAGGTCAGATAAATAAAAAAACATATGTCAAAAATGGAGGGAGGTATTGCAGAATATCTACCTGTAGATACGCTAATGGGCAATAACAATTAACATCAACTTCTTCATATAACAGTTAACAAATTCTTCAACTTCTTAGAATTGTCAGGGGTATCTTCCGACAAGCTGAGATTAAAAGTCGGTGTGCTAGTAGTATTGATACGTAACCTCGATGTACCGAGACTGCGCGCGGTTACAAATTGCACACCTAGGTCCAAACGTTGTGAGAGTATTTTAATTTCACGCATTCTGATAATACCGAAGGATTTACCATCCAAGTTCAAAAGGTAACAATTCTCTTTAAAATTAGCATTTCCCAGTCTCAGGGCCAGACACTCAAAGGGGTAGGTGTACATTTGGAAAAACCATATTTTTCCCATGGGCAACTATATGTTCACGTATGTAACTATATGGGCAACTATATTTCCCAGGGCGTGTTCACGTGTGTCCAGATCACAAAACCTCTACATCCGTGCAAAAAACGTAAAACAAAAACGTAGTATACAAAAGTGTGTTAGCATAGATAAACAAATTACCTAACTATAACAGCATACACTCCTGTTAGTCATCCAATTATGTATTATCAACCGTCAAAACTTTTAATTTCCCCTTTCAACATATAACGAAACATTTACATTCGTGATTTTTTAAGAAAAATTATTAATTCAATTCGTCGCGGGTAACAGCTAGTATATCTTTAAACCCTAACTTATAAATGTTGTATAAATATAACTTTGCATCTTGAATTCGTGTATTCAATTTCTTCTCATAAAATTAGCATTAATTCGTGACAAATTCTGATTATCGACTTATATATTTTAAATGAGGAATGTCCTGAAAAAATTCTATTGCAAATTAGAAGAAGCTAATTCCAGGTTATCATGTGCTAGCATGAACTTTCTTAAGCGTTTAATTTGAATGTGAATTTTAATATCATATTGTCCATATCCATTTGATAATTTAAAATATCCACGACAAAGTGAAAACCATAATTGATGTATGAAATTCTTTCACAAATTATCAACAATTAACTAGAATCAAATATTATTATAACAGTCACTTTTAATTCTACATTTTCTATTCGAGAAGTTTAATAGACTATAATTAAACACATTGTTTAAAGGAGACTTCCAAATTTTTTTTACCTAATCTTTTTTATACTACTCTCTACATTACTATTCTTTTTTCTTGCACGTAAACCATTAAAGAATACCACTTAATAAGTTGTGAGAAATATTACTGTTCCTTATTTGTTACCAAAAAACCTGCCTGAAATAAGTCAAATGAAATAAAAAGTATGTAAAAATGGATGGGAGAAAAATATATAGTTTGTAGGTTTTTTGGCAACAATATGCTTTAAAGGTCACTATTCGTAATAATTTACTATTCATGATTAGTTCATTTCCTCCTTTTTCCTTGTATTTACTAATATTTCATATTCATTCAATCAATTATTCTCAACATTCTAAATTTTACAGTTAAAAAATGCATTTCGTTATAAATTTTTAATTTCAAAAATTGTATTTGAATAAAATCATGTGTGATTTGCTTTTCATGCATGAATGGGTACATTTAATCCATGTTCTATTACATTCGCCTACCGACATCTTCAAAGCTTTATACGCTATCAATAAGACATTGCGTGAGGTGTTTGCCAAGTTTTGACATTACAATCATCTCAATACAGAGATTTCCATCACACTTCAGTGCTCTAACCCTTGTACGAAATGACATATCACCATCAAGCTTATCTTTAAATTTATCACTGTTCGCCGGCATTTTAGTCTAGGATACTTGTCCAACAAAGAGTCTACTACCGTTCGTGATCCATCTTTCTTTGAAAGAGAGTCTGTCTTCACCTCAGACACTTTGACAGAAAGATATATAGAGTTATAAGTTGATTTTTCTTCAAATTGCTTTTACCAGCAGTACATTAATTTCAAAGACACTTCGTGATTTGATTTAACAGTGTATGAATTGGTTTAAGAAGCTTCTTTATGAACTCAAGTTTTTTTTCAGAACTCATCAATTTTTGTAAAAAAACAATTCAACTGTAAATAAGTTTATACGAGTACTAAATATCAGGCTTGCAATATCTTTAACGAAGAGTTATTGGTCTAACACTTATGGGAATTGTTTTTGAAAGCTTCTAGATATATTTTTTAAACATCTAATTTCAATGTAAATTTGAAGAATTATTCATTGAGCAAATATTTGAACAAAATTCGAATTTTATTTCGCTTAATATACAAATAATAAATTATATTATCTTTTCTAGTTTAAAAGAAATTTACAAGTTTTATACCTTTACAACATACAACAAGGTGTTTTAGAGTTTTTAGCTATATTTCTCGCCAAGCTGTTAAGAAAATGAAATAGTTTCTACACTTTTATTACAATTACATTTATTTAAATAATCCCTAATAAGATCTTAAAATATTTCAAATAATTGATATATTAGTACAAAATTTAGTTTTAAAATTTGATACTTGTCAGTTTGTGCGAAAAAATTATATTTCAAACAGCGGGCCTAATCAATGACTAACCTTACATCTGCCATATAGAAACACGTATTACATTATGCTTCGATTATATAACGGCTAGAACGTTTCTGCGTGCTCTCAAGTTCAGTAATCTGACAGTAATAGACGCCGTTTAATGCTCTAATTCCCGGATTTACTTAACACGAACCCACTCGATGTTTAGCTAATCGGCTTAGTAAAGTCAGTTCCTATTACGCCCCCACTATGCTCCATATGGTTAATTAAATGCGTGGTATGAATATTTGTCTCCGAAATAGCTTATGCCCTTTATCTAATTCGCGACTCTTCTACTAGCTCCTTTCATAACATAATGGAAACCCGATTTTTTTATACGGGCAGACGTAAAGATTTCAGAAAACAACATACAGTAAAGCACCGTTTGTATGTTTCTAATTTATACGTCGTTTCATCATAGTCCCGATTCATTCATATTCATTGCAATGATAAAGTTCTTCGTTTATACACAAAGCTTCGGTTATACGGAGTTTTTCCAGTTCTAAAATGTGAAAACTTCCTTCTTTCTAGTATACGAACTGTGATAAATATACCACGACTTCGAAATTATTCTCTATTGATGAATGAATAGAAGATAAATTGTCTAGTTCTAATTTAAGCGATAATGAAGTTATTCCACCTTTCTTTAAATTGACTCTTTTTGAAAGACTTCGAACTTATTTCTTTTGTCAAAAGAATAGTGAAAAAACATTCAATGAACTTAATTCGATTCATAATGATGTACTTAATAGAGGAAAGGAAATCATCAAATCAGACGACGGTTTAAGATTTTCTTAATTAAACGCCTACCTGCATGCACATACATGATTAGACATATCTTAGTCCTCAAGATATGTAGTAAAAGAATGATTTTTCTCGCTTTTATGATAAATGTTTATTTTAAAATGTAATTATTATTTTCCAAACTATGTGATATTATACTAGTACTATCCTAAAAAACTTTAACACTTTTAACTACTATTTGTACTAGTTGCAATAAATTTACAATAAGCAAAGAATTTCGATTATTCGTATTTTAATTTATACGTCTTTCCCTTGAAAGACGTATAAACAGTTCTTTACTGTAACATAATGTAGGCATGATATAAACTAATCCCCCACCCGAAGACGAACTATTACATTATACGTATCAAATATTAGACTCTCTTAACAGTTATTTATATGCGACGTTTGCGCTTAAGATAAATATTTTTGCTACGAGGCGAATTGAAACTTATAATCAACGCGGTAATAGTGGAGGCAGCCAAACTATATGAAATAATTAATCTTCCAACAGGCACGCGTATGTGAAAGATAATCCACTATAGAGAAGAACTTAGTTTTACATCTTTTTACCAGGAGACGCTACGAAAATATGATCTTGGCTATTTTTCCAGCTTCTTTCGACGAATTAGTAGAGGACTCTGGGAATCTGCTATTTGTATTTCAGAGATATGAGCGACAGTTTAGGCTTAAGTCAGCAAAATTAATTTAAAACTGACTTCTTGCTTTTTATATCTAAATTTCAAATGTTTTTACTTCCATATTGTTTCGACAGTTTTATATTAAAAATGTAATATTTCAGTTGATAAAAACGCAATTTTTTTTCACGTCATTCAGTTAATTCTTTAGTCATTTTATATTGTTTTTGTTTTTTATGTTTACATTATTTCCATTTCTTTTTAAATGCACATTGTTTAAAATAATTGTACTTATTAACCCTTACCCAATTACAACCTAATTTTAATAATTACCCTTTTAAAAACTGCTAATTTGCAATAGCGTATCTAGTGTTTAGAACATGGAATGCCGCTTCCCGGAAATGTTAGTCTTATGGTTGGGAAGAAAGCTTTACAGACGTAAATGTGGAATGATCGGCATCGGCCATGCCTGGACCCCTGACCCTGGCGACCATTTTGGCAACTTGGCGACAAATAGGAGATTCCCGAAAATGCGACTGTTTTCTCGATATCTCTATTAGGAAAGGAGATATACTGAATGTACTGGATGATTTCATGTGACGTCACGAGCAGTCGAACTAGGGTATATAAACAGAGGCCACTGAAAAGAGGGTGTTCGGAGTGCGAAGAAGGAGTTTGGAGTTTCGTACTAGCTAGAAAACCAGTGAGCTGAGCGCTATTGAAAGTGCTGTTATTGTCATTAGTAGTGATTTGTTGACTGTTTGTGTTGCTAAATTCGAAAGTGTTGCTACTGTTATTATTAGAGAGCTCTTTGCGTTGCTAATCTGTAAGAGAGCTATTGTTCATGTTACCTGTGATTCGTGTTCTCCTGAATAATTGTGAATAAACCTTCATTCTCCATTATCCTGCTTGTTGGACTGTCTTCACCGTACACACACCGGGCGATTTTCGTAACACTAGGAAAACATGAGATCTTTCATTTTGGTATAGAAGGCGCGCCCGCTGCAAGGTTAAGTTTCCATATGTGCGTTGTCCAAGGTAAGCGAAATTGAGCGAACATGTGGTCGAATAAGACGGGACAGTCCTTAATTTCAACTCTTTGTTCCGGATTGAAAATGTTTCCCGAATCGGCCTTAACTGCCTTGGATTGTCTTCATTTGTATTTATCACTGAATAATTCATATTAATCAGAAAATGAACTTCATTTAATTTTTAACACAGTTTCTTGGGAATTCTCCTTCCCAAATTTTAGTGTAGATAGACAACCTACACATAGACATCACCTTAAAAGATCGAAAAAATATGAAAAAATGAGATATGGAGACAAGATATGAAAAAAGAGCCTGTAGAAAAAAATAATGATCAGTAATAGCAAAGTATATTATGTATGATAGTCTCTTCTTGACTTTTTAACACATTTTTAATTAACTATTTTATTGCTACTATATGTGTATTTCGTCCTTTAATTTTTTTCGGTTTTGTCCAATCCCCCCCTCCTCAGTGGCGCAGCTAAAGGGGGGGGATGGGGAGGGCGGTTCACCCTGGGTGGCACTTAGAAAACGGGAGGCAAAATTTCACATTCAGAAAAACTATTTTACAATTAAGAAGACCAGCAGAAGTTAAAGAAAAAAAAACTAATGCAATTAACAGAGGCGCATCTGCGTAAAATGGCACCCAGGGCAAATTCCAAAACTGCGTAAACCCCCCTTTCTTTCTTTTGAAATGTGATCCTCATTTTCTTTTCGGAAACTTTATACCGGGAAGTGAAAAAATTAAAAGTGTAAATAAACTTAAAAAATAATATATAAAACATTTGAATTTAAAGGACATTTATTTACACATAAATTTTTTTTACAAAATTTCGCTTCATTATCTCAGGAAATTTGGTGCATTCTAACTTTAATTCTTTAAATATGACCCAAGTAAGAAATTCAAAGTTGATTGTAAGTAACTTTGGATATATTAGAAAAATATAAATAAAGGTACTTGACTCGTACTTGAAAAATTATATAAAATGTGTACAAATCTTTTATTCCATTGAAAAAAACACACACACGAATAATAATAAAAAAATTATATATATTACTTCTTTGCGCATTCAAATTATGCACAGATTACGACAGGAACTGAATATCTTTTCGGTATCCAATTGTTCTCTTTAATTATTAAATTAATTATTAAACAAATCGCTTTCATTTATCTTAATTTTAACGCCAATACGGATTGATAATTTTTACTTGCAATTGCAAACTTTATGTTGTCTTTTCTCTCTTCTCTCTTTCAGTATTTCTTTTCATTTTGCAGAACTGCATCTGGGTTTGCGAAATAAAATTTAAAATAAACACTATTGTATTTTCAGCATACAATTTACGCAAATGTTCGATACTAAAAACAATGTAATAAGAGCTAAGTAATCAAGACTTACGCCTTTCAAGGTTTCTGGGGTGTTCTTACACTACTCTAAAAAATGGAGGTATTTTTTGCGTTCTTCATTCAGAGTCTTTACTTACTGAAAATTGGAATGATACGTTTTTGTTAACCATTTATCACCAACTTCCAAAGAAACCGATATCCAATCAGTATGAAAGAGGCATACCGTTAGAAACCATAAGAAACCCTGCGGTGATATTCGATTCCTAACTGTCTTCCTCTATCTACCACCCTACCTAGACATAGGTTTGTGTCTCGGTAGGATAGGAGCTCTAAACTATCGAGCTTTTAATTTCACGATGATGTATTTGTCCAGCAACTCTCTGAAACATAATATTATTTGTTACTTTGTCACAGCTTGAGGCTTCTGGTTTGAAAAAATGATCGCTTTCTTTAGATTTCCCTACACTTTGTAGAAACCATTTAAATTTTTAAGATTCTTGAGAATAAGAGCTTTAAAAACCTACTTTTCTTTGAAATGCAACTAATTGATTCCTTAATCTTGCTCCCCCTTGTGAGTCCACCCAGGGCACGTGCCCTGGTTACGCCACTGGTAATTAATTAATATTCTTTTCCATTTGTTGGTAAATTGCTGGTACATTAAAACTTCGATTAATTGTCACTCGTTTAACCGTCGGTTTCTGTTATCCGTCATAGTCTTAAAAAAGTTAAAGTAGGTAAAAACAATGTTATTCTACGTCCCCGAACTAACTTGCAAAGGTAGGGCGACATGTTGCAAGTTCGCCCCGGGTAGCAAAAGTTGCAACTACAGAAAATTCCTAAACATTCATTAAAATTTAAATTCATTATAAATATGTTCTAAGTTTGTTTAGAACATTTCTATCGGCGCCTCAAGATTTTATAGCTTTATTCTGACGTCTATGTTTTCGTTAAAAAATTTGTACTTCTTATTGCGCTAAAAAAAGTGTATTTTGAGAGACAATTTTATTTTTATTATTCCCATTTACAGAAATAAGAAGGAACAGACGCTTGCTTTAAAAAACTCGCAAAATTTTATTCCCAAACGAAATAGCGCCACTGACACAGTTTGTCAAAACTTGTATCCTTCACATTATCGTAAAAAGACAAAAATCTGGATCAAAACTACTTCCAAAGTTATCTTTTCGGAAGGAAAAAGTAAATAAATGATTCTTTCAGAAAAACCTTTCAACGCAGATCTCAACAGTGTCTCGACTGTGTTTATTTATTTTTTGTTTTCTTCCCCATGCTTCGATGTCCCGCAGCATCTTAAATATATATGTTTGCATTTACTGAAACGGTATTCGGGGATTGCAAAAGAGTTGCCAAACTTGGGATGTTTTAGTTTCTTATTTCTCGCTTGTTTCCACGCTTTAGCAGCTTTATTCCTTTTTCCTGAATGATCAGACTATTCAAGAGCGGGGAAAAAAACAAACGAAAATTTGTCCCTGAAAGATCGCGGTTTACAACGCTGGAATGGCATCAGTCCAGCATGTCGGGCGACATGCCAGGGATTTCCCTGTAACCGACAAAGCGGCGACATCATAAGTATCAACAAAACGAAGTGTGTTCCTCATGTCATTTGCTAAGTAGATTTGACACTGCTCATAACAGGATCCGTAAAACGGACGCATAAGTGATCAGGTTTCTGTTCATTATAAGAGAGATGGTGACAACTCAAGTTGGCAATTCAGCGACTGCTTCGACGCGTATCATTACGCATAGTTAAATAGTCCTGAGCATGTTCCTCAGGTATTTTAAAATTATTAGTATATGTGAAAAAATTATAATATTGATAACAATATCAGTAAAACGGACGAGTAAGTAATCATGTTATTGTTCATTATAAGAGAAAGAGAGAGAGAGGGAGCCAGTGGGAACTCAAGTTAACAATACAGCGGAAACTTCGAGTTGAATCCTTACTCGCAGTTAAATAGTCTTGAGTAGGATTTAAAGGTATTATGAAATAATTAAAATCTTTGAACAAAATTAAGCTACTTATGACAGCATCTGTAAAACGGACGATTGCGAGTGCAAGTTTCTTTTCAATATGACAGCTATCGTCAATTTCAACTCGAGTAAACAATGCAGCGAAAGCTTCAAAGTGTATCATTACGCATAAGCACATGTTTCCGAGTATGATCCTAAGATATTTCCAAATTATTAGTATATGTGCAAAAATTACGGTACTTATAAAAACAGTATCTGCAAAATCGACTTGTATGTGATCAGGTTTTTGTTCATAATGAGAGCGATAATCAGTGACTACTCATGTTGACAACACAGCGAAAGCTTTAAGGTAAATCAATTCGCTCCGTTAAATAGTCCTGAGCATTTTCCTAAGGTATTTCGAAATTATTATAATACTAGAAAATCACCCGTCGTGGTATGACGGTTGCAAATTGCTTCTTCATTCGAGAGATTTCCCGTCAAATTTGACGTGTTTAAATAGATATACACTCCTGCTCAAAAAATAAGCAACAAAGACAAAACTCGAAATAAAACAAAAACTATTTAATGGATATGGGTGAAAGTTGTACACGAGGTAGATGTGGCATTACTAGACCACATATCAAACAACGAAGCAAAGACAAACCAAAACGCACAAATTGGTAGGCAGAATGTGCAATGGGAACCACACGCTAAATAACGGGTATGATACCCTCTAGCTGAAATGTATGCTTGACAACGGCGAGGCATGCTGGCAATAGCGTCGTTGATCGCTTGTTGTGGCAGTAATGCCCATCCCTGTAGTAAGGCTTGTTGGAGCCCGTGCAGGGTGCCTGGAGGCACACTGCGATCTGAAATCCGTCTCCCCAACATGTCTCACACATGCTCTATGGGATACAGGTCCGATGATCTAGCAGGCCACGCATTCTGTGGAATGGTTTCATTCTCCAGATAACTCCGCACCAATCGTGCTCTAAGCGGGCGGGCGTTATCGTCCATAAATATCGCGTCGGTGCCCATTGCAGAGATAAAAGGCCGCACAAGAGGGTGTAGGATTTCGTCGCGATATCAGACAGCTGTGACGGAACTCTCAGCGAACACGTAGAGATCGTCGGTTCGGCCATTCGTTGCTATCCCTGTCTAAACAAGTAAGCCGCCACCTCTGTAATGGTCTCTTTCGACGATGTTTGTCGCCGATAGCGTGTACCTGGCTGTCGCCATATCATTGACCTTCGGGAATCGTTCTGGATATTAATCGAGACTCATCCGTAAAGAGTACGTGACCCGACTGCTCTGGTGTCCAACTGCGATGTTCACGGTCCCGATGCAACCACGCTCTGACGTGCGCTGGGGACAAAGGCACACAAACAACAGGTCGTCGTGCGAACAGTCCTACTTTATGCAATCTATTAAATTTGAAATTAGAACGACAATTACCCTTTTAAATTTAAAATTACTGAAATTTGGTTTCTTTAACGATGAAATTATGCTGTTTAACGTCTCGCAGTGCTATGGCTCGAATTTTATTGTTGGTGACGTCAGAGCGTTACCAAGAGACAGATCTGAGCTATTATATTAGTAATTTTATAAAAATCATACATCTCATAACACGTTCTGTAGAACGGACGGTTGGGAGATCAGGTTTCTATTCATTATAAAGAGCGATCGTCAGTTTCAAATCAAGTTAACAATGTGGGGAAAGCTTTGAGGTTTATCATTACGCTTAGTTAAATAAACCCGAGTATAATCCGAAGGTTTTTTCAAAATTATTAGTAAATGTGAACACAGCGGAACCTCGAGTTGTATCATTATGCGCAGTTAAATAATCCTGAGTATGATCCTGAGGTATTTCGAAATTATTGGCAAATTTTAACAAAACTAAACTACTCATACGTACTGTAAAACGAACGCTTAACCCCTTCAGTGGTGATATAATTTTGGGCAGTAGAGGAAGACCCGGAATTATCCCTGGAATACCGTTTAAACGGTTAAGTGATCAGGTTACTGCTCATTATCAGAGAGATTGTCTATGACAATTAAAGTTAATAATATAGCGAAAGCTTTGAAGTGTATCATTACGCGCAGTTAAATAGTTCTGAGTTCGAAGTTACAATTTTATTTAAATTATTTTCAATTTGATGGTTTTGGATTCACCTGGGATGGTTCACAATAGGATGACTTTTCAAAATTATCAGTCGCTTATTCAGAACATGGTAAATATCTACATAAAGAATTATCTACTTAAATTCAAAGTGGCTGCTCCCTAAATTCTATTAAGCCAATCTGAATTTCTTTAAAATATCTGTCTATTGAAATTTCAGTTTAAGGTTGCTTGAACTATGTGGCTAGGCTTTACGTGACAATTTATTTCTTTCCTACGTTTGTAGGAAATGTATTAATTTGGGGGTAATAGTATGTGTTTTAAAGAACACGAATATTTCTTAGTTTTTATTTTATCAATGAAAAGAACAAGAATGAACACTTGAAAATAAAGAATTTATATGGTCTTGTATTTTTCTGATGAAAAAATTTTTGCTTCAGTATATTTGGTGTTGATTTCAAATAAGAGTGAAATTCTTGGTAGGATTTGTTATAATTTACTTTTGTAATCAACATTGCTTTAAGAACTGGAACTTGCATCTGGTCGTTTATAACTTATTCATAAGAGAAAAAAAAACTTTTTCGAGTGCATTAATGCCGGAAAGTCATAGAATACATTCAATAATTAAACTAGAGTTCTTATGATTCAAATTTTGTGTGTGAAATTGTTTGAACTATTCCACCCAACGATTTCCGGTTTAAACATTTCCAGTTTTCCGTTCTGTCACTTTCTGAGGAGTAATGTAACTAGAAATAAGTGCGAGCTAAGTGCCAATAAGTGCTTCTGACTGACTTGCATACGTGTTAGACATATTTATACAACGCATGGCCCGTCAAAACCGCGTTACTAGGAAATAACGTCGGATTTTGTTTGATTTTTTGCGATTTATTTGAAATTGTTACCGTTGCACTCTTTCAAAAAACGGGACATTTCGGCGTCCCGAAGATATGCTTGGGGACAACGGGATAAATTATCTAGAAATGGGACGATCCTTTTCAAAACTGGAAGTATGGTCGCATTATTTATACAGCTGATGAAAGGAAATATTGTAAATGAATAGCTTCTATATATATCCATACAGCTTCAAACCTCGCAAGAAAGCAATGATCGTATACTTTTCATGACGAGCTCTCTCCAGTAAGGAACTAACAACTCTTAAAAAGGGCAAGTTGAAAAGTAAGAAAATATTTTAATGGTTGGAGCTGGTTTCTCTATTTTTAGCCGTATTGATTGGACCTTCATAGGCCGATTAGCTTACTCATCTGGTTGAGGAGTTCGTTAAGAATTTATTCATCCGTATACCTTTGGTGGTTCAATTATGACCGTTATAGTTTTCTATTTATTAAATTAAGATTCATTTCAGTTTTTAGGAAGTGTTTTGAATATTGCTCGGTATTTAAGGAAATTCCACTTCTTGATAAGAATTAAAACATTCTTTTATAAGTGTACTAAAAAGTAGATAATAATTGTTTATCAAAAGTATGGAGGTCAAAACAAATTCGTAAATATTGAAGCGCTGATAGATAGACTCTAAATAAATAAGCATTTTAAACATGTTTATAACAAATTTTATGCATATTTAGAAATTTATATATTATGATAATGATTATAGTTTAATTTTCTTATGGTATTGTTTTCAGTGTATCCCTGTTTTCTGATTTTATTTTGCTCTCCATATTTTTGAAGGCTGCGATGAGTTCGGCCCGAAGGATCACAAGTTGGGAAATAGATTCTACGGAAGATCCGCCGTGTATACAGGATTGTTGTCCGTTAAATATTTCGGGGGACGATCCCCCCTCCCCTTTGATATGGCGTGGAAATTTGAGATGGAGCTTTCGACTCAGGTGTCGTTCTCGTCAGTTGGCCACGGTTCAAAATTACGAGTTCTGGCCAAAAGTGTCTACTGAAACACATAATGAAATAAACGGATAAAAACATACTGTTATTATAAGATAGAAATTTTAGGAAAATAACTGTATCATTTTTTTCAATTGTAGATTGTAATTTTGCAAATGAAATAAATATTTATAATCAATTTTAAGTCAAACTTCATCAGAAATTCTGCATTTATAAAAATAGAAGAGCATGCTGAGATGTCAGCGAATGTTGTATTTCTAAAACTTCAATTACGATAATTTTACCGTGATAATAATTTTTGATGGGATGGTTTATGCTTCTAAAAAAATGAAAATACTCCATGAGCCATTTAGACATTACCTTAAAATGCATAATCACTTCAGAAAATTAAGGATATACAGAACCGAATGTATGATAATGTGGCATATAAATTTCAATATCATAGCATTCGTGTAATTTGTATCACAATAAAAACCAGCGGGAGTGGACTCCCCTAAACTTTCTCGTATACTTCCTAACACATGTGGAAAAAAATAAGTGAAATGGCAGCAATACTCACCAAGTGTCCCTAACAGAGGTGGAGAAAAAATAAGTCGAACGGCATACCCATACACGAATTTCCTTCGCGCACTAAGGCGAAAGGTGGAAGAAAATGAAGAAGCACTCGCCATTACGCAAATATGGTCTTGCTTCATTGTAAGATAAAAAAAAAAATCGAATATGCAATTTGAACAACTTTTGTGAACCGATTGAAACGAAAATTGGACAGAGATCGACAATTAAGGTTAAAAGTCCATATACTGAATTTCATTTAACTAAGTCGTTGCGTTCAGTAGTTATCGTGTTCAGAAGTATGCGATTATGCATATCGACAGACAGTTAACACGTTGAAAGATTTGGCCGAAAATTTGATACGGACGTACGTTCTTAATTATAAAACTTTGTACCAAATTTTATCCACCCAACTATTTAAGTTTTTAAGTTATCGTATTCACATCAACACGGACAGACAGACAAACAGACTTCCCGTGGACGGATTGTTTTCACAATTTCATAGAAACTTACAAATTATGTGGTAAGATCACATACCAAATTTCATCTTTCTAGCTCTAACAGTATTGGGATATCGTGTTCAAAGACAGACGTAATTCCAAAATTGTGATTTTCGGACTCGGAAAGGTCTGAAACTTGGAGATTCATCAAAATCTAGAATTAGAAATTTTTGACGATTACAATACTTTCTCTTTTGACGATTACAATACTTTCTCTTTTGACGATTACAATACTTTCTCTTTTGACGATTACA
>BGPR01021366.1:0-26584 GCA_013235015.1 Araneus ventricosus
TTTTAAAATCCAAATTGCTTTGCTTTCGCTCAGCGCCTACGCTTCTACGATTTTCTTTTGACGTTCATATGCAATATAATAAAAAATGTCTAGGTATTTACTATACTAATAAAAACGTGTTTAAAAAAATTATTTTAATTTTATTAATTTCTTTTAAGGAAAGGAAATGTCCGGTAGAATTGCATAAAAAATAATATGAGCATAATAAAAGCAAAAAAGGAGGCATCAGATCTTATTACCACGGTTCTATATGATAAGTTGACCAATCGTCCTTCTTTAGTGGGGGGGACAGTCCTTCTTTTGTAAGTTCTTACCTGCCTCGAAAATATACTCCTACATGTTTACCTTTCCGATATTTGAAATTATAAGACAGAATGTATAATCAAATTCTGAAAGTTCTCGCAATTATTAAATAAACATGCTGAAATTGATAAAAGATGGCCTATCAGAAATAAACACATACCATGTGAAAAATTTTTAATTCTTTTTCACTTTACGTTGTGCTGCCCTGGAACTAATGTAGAAGTTAAAATGTTTTTTTCAGATGCTAAGGATTTTTGGACCTGTGAAAAATCAAGACTCAATGTTGATACTTGAGCTGCAGCACTTGAAATAAAATATGAAGGATACATTTTTGTATATGACCAGTATATGGTTAGAAAATAATATGATGAGAAAAATATTCATTCAATGAAAAAGTACTCATCTAAATAATAGGCATGTAAGCATATTAACAATTTTAAATGTTACAAATGTTTTTTGTTATGAAGTTATCATATTAAAGTGTGTTCTGTATTACTGTTGCTATGAATAAAATGTTTCTCTTATTTACGGTATTTTTTAATTTGTGTCCACTTTTTCATTGTAAAAAATTTGGTCACCTTATTTTTGTCATATTCGTACAATTTCTTTTCCTAAACTGTCAACTGCATAATGATGTTTTCAAATAAAGAAAACTACATTCACAAAACACATGAACATTCCAGGCATTGAAAAGAGCGGAATTATTCTAGACTTAAGCCGGTACCGGACGCTGATTTGAAAGACTCGAAATTATTTTACGAAATAATTTAATAAGTATTACTTGAACAGATTTGGCTTAGAATCATTCACATCTGTATTCATTACAAATATAGATTTTAGATGTGCATAGACGCATTTATTAACGCTTTACCACTATTTTCATATATAATTTTTGTATATAAAATTGAATGCGCTTGAAACAACTAATCTTGTATTATATCAAAAATATCATTTTAATTAAAGCTTGGAATTTTATATCCGGGCTGGGAAACGAAAATCAGCGCCTTCCGTTTAATCAATGGACGTACTTTTTTATATGTACTTGGAAACAGTTGGGCGTTAATATTCCTCAGGATTATACATTTCAAATATTGAATTCGGAAAAATGATTTAAAAAGTTAGAGAAAAAATACTGTACGACAACTAAATTGGTACCATAGAAAAGATAATTTCTTATTTGCTACAGAAATGATATTTATGGTATAATATTTTCCGAAGTTATCATAGAAAAACGCCAAATTCGCTTAATCTTTAATTAATAAACATTTTAAAAAATGGCCCGGAAGTACACATTCCCCCACCACATCTATAATATGTTGTTTAGTAGTCTGCCCATTTATACATTCTTCTTTCGTATTAGTAGAGATACATAAATATGCTATAGCTGTTTTAACTAAATTTTTGAGACATCATGGCTTTCTGTATTGCCTCAATATTTAATCATGTTTAAAAAGAAAATTATGTTTAAAATTGTTACTTAAATGGCAAAATTTAGAAAATTTGTTTTGCGTTTCTCGCAACATTTAAAATATTTGAACTTCACAGTACAATTCAAAGAATACTTAGCAAATCATAATATGAATACATGGAAGAGAATTTTTGCATTAGAATAAAGAGTCTGGCTTTTTTTCCTAGTAAACTGATGTAACGAGGTGTGGAGCCACTGTTCTCCCAAGAGTTGGAGCTAGTGTATGGCCAAGAAGAGTCAGTGCTAAACTTTCATTTTAGTTTCACAACATACCATACCATTGTAAAACAAATCTAAATATAACTGTAATATCTAAACTGTTTGTCTTTGTCAAAATGCCATCCTCGGGCTTTTAATCAAAATAGATTTTACCTATTAGTACCACACTTTCGATTCGTAATCAAAAACAAATACATATGTGTTTGTAACTTCAGTAAACAGGTCTTTGTAAATTCTTCATCACCTAAAATGTAAAAAAGCTCTTATGCTCTAGTTCTCAATAATCTGACATCAAACATATCTAATATTTGTCTTCTAAATATTCTTTGTATAAATATATCCTGTAATCTCATCCCTAAAATCGCAGCCGCAGCTGACTATTCCATACGAATATTTCCTTATTTTTAAACAGTGAATATAGTTTTGAGTCCCTGTTTCTTCTCCATTTGAGGAGAATTTCATTCTTCTATTAGAGGAGCACCATCTATATTCATTCAGTATAGGACTTTGTGAGTTGTTGCTGCGTTTCTCGTGCTTGAATTCTATATACGAAAAGAATGATAAAAAGGATTTCAAACTTCAAACATAAGACTTTCTTCCGCATCATTGTAACAGAAAACTGCTATGAATGAGAAGAAGATGTTAAAAAAAGTTTTATAGCAGTATGTATACATGATTTCAAAGGTTTCGGCACCGAATCACAAAAGGAATTCTAGATTTTGTATAAGGTTATTGAAACCATTTTTAAGCATGGAATCAAACACAATTTCAACATTTTAAGAATCGGAGATAAAGGGATATACTGGATCTAACTTTTATAAAGGATAATATCCTGATCCTTATCTTTGCAATCTCACAAGAGAATAACGGATTTATGGTTCTTATTAATTAACTATATTTCAGAACCAGGATCGTTTTTAGGGTGTTTATAATTTTGTTTGGAAATGGGGTAGTAACTTATGAGGTAAAATAAATCATGGCAAATACTCGGAAATATTTCACTAAGTATTAATTTTTAAGTATTGATTATCCTTTTAACGTAGTCTTCATCACTGAAATAAAATATTTTAAAACGTGTTCAAAAGTTTGAAAAGAAAATGAAACTATTTGCGGTTAGTTAAAATGCTGCACTGATTCAGAACAAATGGCATTAAGATGTAAATTGAGGATTTCCTACCTGCAGTACATAACAAAAATTATGAAGTAAAGTTATTGAATTTTGTATTAATATTTTAGGAGTTCTTGAAATACTAAAAATTCTTTTGTTCTCCAAGTGAATTATCGTATTTAACCGTAACCGTGGCAGATTTTGTTTTATCAAAATATATTTTCTCTCTTTTTTACAGAGTTCTGCTATCTTCTGGTATAACTTAACAGAGAATGCCCAGTCGCCATTGGAAGCAAATGGGGTAAGACCGGCATTGATGTTGCCAAAATCAGCGGCGGTTCGTCAGCTCAGAAACAAACAGTGCTGCAAAAGTTATATAGAACTATTTAGTAGGAAATTTTGTGCTGATTATTTTGATATATAGTGATAATATACTAAAAATTAATAGTTTTTGAGTTATAAGCAAAACACTGGGAAAGAATTTTTCATGTTTTTTTTGGCTATAACTAAAATTCCAACGAAAGTTTTTGTTGGGAAACCTCATATTCGTAATAAGCACCCGAAAAAATATAAAGCTGCAAAAAATTAGAATTTAATTTTTAAATTTAGAATTTAATTTTTAAAAAATTTCTTAATGACTGGACGACTGCGAAAAAGCACAAACAGTCAAATGAGAAAGTCGCGCCAAACGACAGCAGGAGAAAACGCAACTCAGGGGTTCCTTTTTCTCTTGACTGAGCACTCTGCGTTACTCAGTACTCGAATTTTGATCCTTGGGAGAGGTAAAACTCTATGCAGCTTTGGTCTGTCTGTCTCTTAATTCTTGATTGTTTTTCAATATTCCTTTTACGTGTTTTATTATTTTTTGCCATTTTCCTTGATAATTGAACCTCAAAGTGGAAAAGAAAGTTAATTAGAATGAAAACGAAAGTACTAGTTCTTAGAATAATTTCAGGGGGAACTGCAGCTCTAATGTACATGCCACCACTCGCCAAAATGTATATATTCTATCTGTTTATTTTGATTTCATTATTAGTATTGCATTTCACTTACAAAACTTCAAAATTAAGTGGTCCGTCTTCAAAACATTATAAACAATTATAGGAAGAGTCGCCGACCTTGGACAGACTCCTATATTGGGCCAGATTCATAACTTCAATTCAATTAAATATTTAGGTGGTAAAATAGGCAAATTATATTGCAACGATGAAAATGAGGCGTATGAAAAAAAAGTTATGTGGTTGCAGTTAGGCAACAAGAGTTTAGATTTAAGTATCATAAATTAATTATTTTTACGAAGGACAAAAAGCCCTTAAACTGTTTAAAGGCAACTGCGAAAATATATTATATCTTCAGATATGAAATTTGGCTACAATTGACTGTAAAAAATTTTGTAAATTAGTTTAAAATAAGGTTAAGGGATTTTTTTTGTTATTGTTGTTGTTGTGTCCAATGTTGCCAGATTGGACAACAAACATTGGTCTAAATTAGACTGTTAAAATCAATGGGACTTTTATCTTGAACTACAGGAAAAGCTCAGAAAGCAATTATCGCCGTTAGTGGTCATCATAAATTGGCAGTGGATCCAATGGAAAAAACAATAAAAGAGCACTAAAACCACCAAATGTTGGATCTAAAAGAACAAAAACCTAGGATACATACGTATCATTTCTGAAGAAAAAAGGAGGGAAGAAATGATACAGCACTAAAAATGTCATATTTCGGTTCATGAACTGTGTCCTGGTATGAATTCGAGAAACAAGATTTTTTTTTTTACTTTAATTGTGCTTTAAGAAAGTTCTAGCCGAATTTACGATACCTAGGAAGCCAATTTATTTTATTGCATCGATGACACAATTTCTTTGATGTACAGGGTAATCATAAATTATTATACCCATTTCAAAAATTAATTTAAAGAAACTAATAATGTTGCAAGTACAATTTTTTTAAATGAGACCGCATTTAAAAAAGTTTTTTTCATTCCTGATAGGCCATTCAGACTTATCAGACGCCGTTACGGTTGTCCAGGTGGTTGTAAATTGTTCGACATCTCCCATTTTTAAGAGCCATTTTCTGCGAAACTATACGCTCTTTAATTTGTTAAATTAATTGTAATTCCAAAAGTGAATAATTTTTCAAGTTATTCAGGAGACTAAAAAAGGAAACCAGAAAGCCATTGCGCATGGAAATCTCTCCCTCTAACAAATTTAGAACACTGTAATGGTACGCCACCTGAAAAAAAACATTTTTAATTGCTCACTCATTAAAAAAACGCAATTATTTAATTATTTGTTTTTTTTACTATTAATTTTTGAAATGGGTCCAATAATTTATGACCACTCAGTGTATGTTTTTCCTACTTTCAACAAAAAGTTAATACATTGTTCTGAAGATAAATAAAATACAAAAAAACTTGTTTTCATTAAAATTACAGAAATGCTTGGTTGTACATTAAAAAATGCCTAGGTAATGCAAATTCGGCAACCTTTCCCTATTAGATAAGAAGTATTTTTTACAAAATATCTTTTTCAGTTGCCAACTTTTGGATCAGAGAAAAACGTCAGCTGTTTCGACGACGATGCGCCCTCGACCCAGAGCTGTGATCCCCACCACGAGCAACCACCGACTTCGAAGCTAGTCCACGTTTTATCTTATGGAAGAGGCTACCGATTCTGTCCTTTTGGGATTTTTGAAAGAGGAGAGAAAATTTTCTCTTTCGTTTATTGAAATTTCTTGTTGCCTAAATGACGCCTACGACTGGTGACATCACTGTGATAGGCACCTAATCTTATATCCTATACTTAATGTACAGTTTCATGCTTGATAATAATACTGTTGTTTGAAAGAAACTCATCAGACTCGAAAACCTGTTGTTGCCTTGCATTTGTTATTTAAGTTTTCTTACAAAAAGAATAGATTGTTTAAATACTTTTAAAAAATTGTATAATTTTTAAGGATGTTGTGCAAAATGTGTATATGAATCAATGACCATATTGATCGAACTGTTCGTTTTCATTAAAAAGCGTAGGTACTGTGTAATGAAATCTTTATTTATTTTGTCCTTTGTACGGAAACAGCCCAGTAATTTAGAAAATATGATTAAATGGATTTTCAATGGGAACATATTAAGGAATACATAAATTAATACCTCATTGCAAAAAAGGAATGTAGGGAACACAAAAACAAATCAAAATTACACAGGGCAGCATGGCCGGGAACACCAACATTATTTGCCAGCTACGTAGTTGGATTTATAGAGGCACAAAACGATAAACTGCCAAATACTTAGCATTCAGCATACACCATTTTTATTCCTTTAGAGTGTAGGAAACGCATAGCAACTAACATAGAAGTAAAAAATGTGTACAAAATGTGTGTAATATATTAGAGCCATGATAATATAACTAGCATGCTAAGATTTCCGCAAATTTTACTGATAAACTGTAGACGTTACCGCACCACTTTGAATAAATAGAAATTCCGATATAAGTTTAAAGTTTTTTACTGCTTCTGTGTTTATTTAACATGCATCGGATATTTTATTACCAAGAGTCAAGATTATATTGATCTCGACTCGTTGATGTTTTTTGTCGCTGTGTGTTTCGCTCTTCCCGAAGTAAGTTGCCCTGAAATGCATTTAAATTCCGCATTTTGGATATCATATCTGTTATGCACAGGAAGCGAGTTTGCCAGTATCACTTGTTAGTCTCGTAAAGTAGAGACAGGCAGCTTGAGTAATACTAGTTATGAAGAGCTGCTGGATAAGCTAAAAGCGTCCTGGCTTATTGCATGCAGTGGAATTTCTATGAGATGGAGCATTTTTAGAAATGACGAATCGTATGATTTAAAATAGACATTTATTAGACGACCACATTTAAGAACATATTTACATATCACATCTTATAGTAAAGCAACAGCTTACAGCTGAAGTCTTTCCGAGGAGAGAATGCTTAGAGAACCGTAGGTCTCTCTCCTTCCTCTCTCACTAAATGACATAGTAGAGACAAGTATATATACTCTAATAATCATCTGCGGGAATCGGATAGACAACGTCATACGATTCCGATTAAATAGCTGCTAAAAATGGATGTCAAGTGAAGTGATTAAATTTAAAGAAAGAATGCTTCAAATCTTAGAATAAAGGTACGAGAGACGATTTAGAAAAGATGCAAGCTTCTTAGCTTAAAATGCAGAATTTCCTAACAATATCGGCTTTTCTGTGTATGCACCATTAACGTAGACGGAACTGGAAAAGTTTCCCTATCTCGAATTTATTAATCGTTTATGACGAAAGTTCGGTAAAATAATATTCCACAAAGCAAATTGTTTTATATTATAAAAAAAGTGTACAAAATGCAACAGCACCGCCTGGGAGTGATTCTGTCAATACAAGCATTGCGGAGAAGCAAAAACACAGATTAGCACATTAATACTAAAAAAGATTAATGTAAAATAAGAATAGAGAATACGAGACATAAACATTTAGAGCTAACATTCAATACTTAAAAGATAAATTATGGTCCAAAACACATTTACATCTTCCTCCGATAGGAGCAGTGACGGCGATTAAGAGGGGCGCTGGGAGTCAATCGCCCCCCTACTTTTATGGGAAAAATTAAGTTTGTATTTCTTTTTAGCTGCATGAAACTAGGAAACATAAAAATGCAATAGTATTCGGGAAAGCTAGCTAATTTTGTTACAAAATTTTTAAATTTCATTATTTACCCTTATACTCCCAGCTACTTCAGGATATCAGTACATTTTTTGCCCCCTCACTTTTTTTCACCCATTCGCCGCTATTGGATAGGAAGATATTACTCCAATAAGGTTTGGCGAAAAAAGTGTTACTGTACAAACGGCTAATCAGACCTGACTCATATTGTATCCAGAGGTATAGTGGATCTAGAACGCCGTTCCGGAACTGCGTTTTAATACGGAAAATAAAAAAAAAATGAGAAAACCTCCTAAACCCGTTAGTGCCCAGCGTCTTATTTATAGGACAGTTACATTTCACATCCGTGGCTAAATATGTATTCTATTCTTTCTCTTTTGCTTTGTTTATGAAGTCAATAGATATTGCCGAACTCCTAAGCAATATTTAATAGACATACACCAGAAATTAGACAATTTTCAAGTCTAAGTGGCGGCATTTTGAATATTTTTTTTATTTTTCCATTAATTTAATTTTGAGGTAATGCAAGGAATCAGAAATTGATTTTTAATTTTTATATTTCTCTAAATTTTGAAAATGTTTAATATTTATGTAAAAAGAGGTTTTTGAAAATGATTTTCGATTTTTTTTGCATTTTATCTAAAATAATGAACAAAAATTCTCTGAGCTTAATTTGATTTCACAATTAACTTAATATTGTTGTTTTAAACATAATTTATTAGAAATTTACTGAAATCTGTGTTTTAAATTAATTTGGGCTATAATGGGTTAAAAAGCTCATTTTTGTCAACCAGTTTATAACATTCTAGCTTTGCTTATTTTGTGATTACACCACTGATTGAATCCATTTGGGATCTTACAGTCAAAACTAACCACATTAAGTGCAGACCATACGAAACAATCTCCTTAAGAATATGTGCACCATGGTACATCAGGAATTCAGTCATCCAAAGAGATTTAGAAGTAGAACCAATAGAAGAGGAGCTTCCAAAACTATACAGACACTTATTCTAAGAATTTTTAAACCATTTCAATTAATCCAACCACAACAAATGGATAGTTTCTTATCAAAAGTGAATGCATACCTTTTATAAATGGATATGTTTATTTAGTAGGTGTATTTATTTTTGCAAATAATTAAAAACTCTAATTAGCTTCACGAAAGGGAAAGAATAAGTTTCGATATGAAATGGAACTGTATCCTTGTTTAATTAAGTACGATTAGAAAATTATTATAAAGAATGCATAGAAGAGAAAACGAATGTTCAATTCTGATGTGTGTTTTTTAAAAAACCATGTCTAACCTTTCTTCCCTATGGTTTACCGAGCCAAGCGAAGTTTGATTTTAACTGGAGCGTTCAGGATTTCGTCCGTCTGTAATCTTCTTTGTTCGCAGTCACGACAAAACACGTTGTCCAATATTCCTCGAATTTTGTATGGGTGTTCCTCGAAGTCATTAAAAACCATATATGTATAAGAATTCTTATTTTCTAATTGCGTTTCAAAATGGTAGCCGTTTTAATGGTTCCGTTTCATGTAAAGTTCGCCTTTCCTCAACGATTTTAGCCATTTCATACGACAAAAATTTGAAGATTACCTCAATTCTCGAGCGTAAAATATTCTCTAACTTCGTTCCAGTACATTTTTGACAAACAAGGTAGTAAGTAATGTAATAAATACTGTAAGTTAGAAATAAGGTTATAGAAGTGTGTTGCTGACCTGCCGAGAACGAGAATTTGGGATAGGATGCTTTTACTTCCCATCTGACCCCCTCCTTGCGCAATGACAGCATTGTTTAAACTTTTAAGGACTGCTATAAAAAGCAGAACTAAGTTGAATTTTTTTTGGACAATACGCTTACTGTTCACAGAGCTACTAGTTGTAATAAGCACAAATATCTTTACACGAGATATACTTACTCTTAAACCGCCGTAACAAATGCACAATATTCAAGTTTCATTCAGTTGGTATTTCTTTCTTCTAGTGGATGGAGAAAACTACGTACGATTCACCGAACTTTATACTTCGTCGTTCATCATGTAAGCAAACAAAAGGTATCATTTAGAATTAATTAACATCTTCTAAAAGATTTTACATCTAAAATTATTGATATGCACACAAAATTATTTCTCTTCAAAATTTCTGCATAATAGATTTCGCATTTTCGTAACAAGAAATGCGCCATTTCTGCTTATTTAGTATTTATTCATGTTTGTTTTGCACTACTGTCCAAAAGTATTACAATATTGGTAAAATGCGAAATTTTTAGAGTTAATTTGAATATAATGGTTCACAATCAGTTGTTGAGAGTCGTGGGCCGCACAATCGTTGGAAATCACATTTTACAGTGAAGATTTTGTCACGAGGGTATTTAGGTGACAGTTCACAAATCGATGAAGACGAAAATGATTTGGGATCACCCAGTTTTACAGGAAGCTGATAATGGTTTGAAGCTTTCACCAATGATTTTTATTCTTATATACATTGCTACACGAATTTGCATAAAAAAATATCATCAATACTCGGGAAGATATAAAGGCTTCATTAAAACATCCCAACTTTTTCGCATGTTTTTTGCTTATAAAATACAGAGTTTTACGCCGAATTTTGCGAAACTTACGGAATACTCGACAATGTGTTAGAGAAACATTTTATTAAAATTTGAAGTAAATACCTTGATTATTTTAAGACATATGATGTTTTTAGTAAATATTTTTTAACTCTGCATGCGCAAAACTTAGAGTTAATTTTCTTTCCTAATGTCGAAGCCAGATATCTAAGGCAGGTAATATAAAAATTCTAGCAGAATACCACTAAGATTTAGAAAGTTCTACTTATTGCAACCAGCAGAATTTCTGTTGTTCTATAAGAGAAACAAAATGATGAAGGGTTTTCAGCATATCAATATTTTTTAAACTTGAAACAGCAATATTGAATTTTATAAAATTTCAGTATCCTGAGTACCCTTCTGCATTAATAAATTAAATATATAATTAAAATTGGAATTCGTCGATTAATATTCGAAATAATTCTTATACTAAACAAAGCACTATTTATCCCTTCTCTATGAACTGAATTTTAAACTTTAAGAACGAGCGAGAAATGAACCATACATCCAATCTTAAACTTTTAAGTATAAAACTGTTCTTTCCTGTAGATGACATATAGATACAATCTTGTATTTTTAACATTTTTATTTATTAATTTTACCATTCCAGTTCGTATATTTAGTTGATAAATACTGTTTTTTCTTTGTCGTTCTCATTTAATTCACTCTTTATATTAAATTATAACAATTCCAATCGAAATTCTCGATTAATAAGTTAATCATTTTGAAAACATCTTATTGAATATTTCTGCAAGATTTCAGCTCATATCTGAAGTAGAAAAATATATGAAGAATCATTAGCTTTATAAGTACGAAGGAGAAGATAAAAAGTATTCCAATACCGAAAATTACCGAATATGACAAGTAGATGAACATGAGTTATGAAGGAGAATGTCTTCAAAAAGTTTTTATCCTTATTTTGGAACGCTAAGATTGCAGATTTGATTTTAGAATAAAAATATCTGATAAGCTCTGTGATTTCCTTTGCATGTTTGTAGAAAGCATATATCTTGCACCTTTGTCTTTGTATAATGAAGCCTGTTGCAATTAAAAAGCATTTGTATAGAATATTAAGTTGCTAGTAAAACATGGACAAAAACTGGCTAGCGTTTACCAGTAAATGAAAACGAGTAATCCGCACGGATCAATATACAAAAAAGAACTGGAATTCATAATAAAAATGTTATACTCTGATAAAGAAATGCAGAAATAAAGCGCAAAAAACGAAAATTCATAGTAAATCTCTCTCTCTCTCTACCTCCGCAATCTATTAATCTTAACGCTAATGTTAATATTTGATGAAACGATAAAAAAAATCTTATTATATTTATTTGAATTTTGCTAATAAAATAAAACTTCTTATTTTAACTTTTAGAGTACTGGTGGCTCAAGTGGGAATTATGTGAAAATTACAACGCTCTCGAATATAGTTTTGCATAGCAGAACCAAACTTTTCGTAGCACATTTCACCGCAATACAGCTTCGACATGAATCAAGAAGTTATCGATTGTAACATGTAGATCATAACTTTAAATATGATTTTAAAGTGTCACATACAGTGGCAGATTTTGTCAATATGAGGCCACAGGCGCAAAATTGATGGGAGGCCTCCTCACCCCTAACCCTATGTCGCAAATTCACCGTCGGCTAACCAATACGATGCTCGCTGAATAGGTTTTGAGGCCTCTAACACCTGTGCGAAAAGCCGCCACTGGTCACATTAATAAAATTTTACTCCCGATGTCTAAAGAAAAGCACAGAACTTAAGTATCTGCATAAGGGAACGACCTTTAAACACAAAATGTCAAACTTTTTCCTATGCAATCGTGGTTTATTAATCAAAATTTATACCCAGAACAATTTTCTCACAAAACTTGCTATAGAAAATTTTGACGTTAGGTAAATTTTAGATATTTATACAATCCCTCATGAAAATTTTAGACGCAATATCTTTTAGTAAACTTTATGTATTCTAGAAAAATGTGTTTTTAGTTCCCATAAACGATGGCAGAATAATGTTTGGTTTGCTTTCTTTTTCGTGACTGTACACGAATCCTAGTATCAAGGTATTACGACCAACACATCTCGTATTCCAACAACGCAAAGTTTCATATCTGTGCCGGCCTCTAATACGCAGCGGTAAATTCTTTTCTATCCTTTGTTTACTATCGTAATAGAATTAGTTTCCTACTTGGCAAATCAATCTACTGATTGGGGAGAAGCCTAATCTCATCACTCGTGTTAATAAATGTAGATAGGGAAATGACATTTTGGCGCCATCTATGTTCAGTTAGAAAAACTCAGGTGAGTCCGTGAATTAATAATTTGTACCCAATCAGAGAAAGTTCTATTGAAAAGGAAGGAGGTAATGCAAAACTTTGAATCTTATTCGAGGTTTTTACTTGACGCCGAAGCAAGAATGTTAAAATTTATGCAGATTTGATTTCTTGTGTAAACAACAGTACTACTTTGAATATATTTTACCAGTTTAAATATTCTAAAAGGTTTAATATAAAATTTTAAGTTCGCAGTAATTCAATTTAATTTCTCCTGCCCTATTTTTAAAAAGAGCGAGTCAAAATATTATTTTTGACTCGCTTAATTACTTTGGCAAGAGACAATGGAGAAATAGTTGATTTCGTTCTCCTAGTGAAGTAGTGTTGATTAACTTGTATTTAATCTCCGCATGTCACATAAATCTTTCTGCGCAAGCGCCCTCTAAAGAGGCGTGATTGGGATGCATCCAAAGCTAAAAAATGACATTATTGTACAAAATTACTTTGATAATAACGTTTTCATAATTAGAAAATTTGTTTTAATAATATAATGAATAATTACAAATAAAATCATATTTTTTTCAGATAATTATATTGATAATAATTTTCATTAATCAATTTTAGTTAAAATTCTCCTGAAATAATTAGTTCTGTTGTATTTGTACTTTATATTATGAAATTTAATATCACTTTGCAAGAATTTTTAGTATTTTGGAGGATGTATGCGAGGATTTTGTTTTACATCATCTGGGTTTGATTGTTTGGTCTCTTATCAACGTTATATTCACATGATAATTTTTATGGGTTGGCCTACTATCTGTAAATTGTACGACATTCATGATGCAAAAATTGTTCAAAACGCTTTACAGGGCAGAACGGTGAACCTAGAGCTACGAAATTTTACAAACAGTAACTTCTTGTGAAATAGACGCCCGCTAAGAAAGAGTGTTCCAAAAATTTAATTGCAAATTAACCGAAAGGCAAGCATTTTTTCTGAATAACTTCGGAGCATATTATAGCACAAAAACCAATTTTACACCTCTTTAATATTCAAAATTTAGCTTTTCAGTGATACCAATATTAATTCCAAACAAATTTTTTCTAATTTCATTGTTATTTTAAAATTACTTGTAAGTGTATTTTACAAAAATTCTTTAGTTTAGTGCAGTTATACACACAAGCGTTGTAACGATTTTAAATACATGTTTTGCTTACGCATCGTCGTTGCTGTATAATTCAGAGTAAAGTTTTGGAAATAATATAAAAATTGATGAATCAAGCCTAAAACACCATTATGAAACGATATTTCCGACAAGAAGTTTTGATCTCTTCTTTTCTTATTAAGTGTTCAGTAATGAAATTTCACCTCATATATTTTATCAAATTTACAATACTGTCGAACTCCACTCCCTACAAGATGTTTTATTCATCATCAAGGAATTATAATAAAACTATTGTTGTCATCGGAGATCCAGTGTCAGTAGTAGAAAGAACTCAAATTTTCATCCTGGTCTTTCTGGTGAAGCATGCTTCGGTAATATTTATTTTCTTTGACTGCAGTCAAAATAATTGTTTATCCAATATGTATCATTATGTTGGAACTTTTTGAATAGTATCATATATATACTCATTTATGCAAACACGTGGCTTTTTGTTCAAAGAAGATTGTATTGAATAATTTTTCCGTAATAATGTCACGAGTGCTAATTGTTATTAAACAGTGTTTTTTTATAATTTGATCTCATGCCTTACCTTTGGTGTGCTTCTTACTCAATACGATAATAGTAACATTTAATATGTTTTTTGCAGCTTATCTATTTCAGAATTTACCTTTTAGAGTGTACCTTTATCACTACGCAAATATTTCCATACAGTGACAATGCCATAATGTAACACAACTGTAGCGGCATCAAGTGGCGCAATGTAAAAACCTTTCAGTATCAATGAAATACTCATATTTTTAACAGCTGCGCCCATGTGCGGACAATATAAAAGCTCCTCTTCAGCGGAGAAATAAATAATATTTTGAAAATCCAAAAGAGGCCCGTCGTATTTTTATAAAATCCTCTCCATTCTGGTCCTAGCAACCGGAGACGGATTAGCGTCTCACTATGGAAAAATGTAAATCAAAATCTCCCGCCATTAAGGATTTAAATCGAATCCGTAGGATAATTAAATCAAAACTAACAAACTTAAAAAAATTCATCGATAGCTCCAAAACTATAACGGATGAAATTGTGATTAGTGCACATAACACCACAGCATACCCGCCTAAACGTCTCCCTGTCGGTTGGATGAGTATGTATGAAACTTTATTGAAAAAAAAGCAAAAAATAATTACAATATTAGGAAATAAAAAGACTTGAAAGGGAACATAATTATACATGAACAAAGAAGAATAAAATAAAAACACGTAGAGGATTACAATCCGAGTATAATATAAAAAATTTACAAGAGGAGCTATCAAATTTGAGTGCAGTGAAAGGGTTGAATGTTTCATTTAGTTACATTTTTTCATGCAGTTGCAGCTCCATGATTCGGGGCTGATAGTAGTGTTCGATGCGTCTAAAAAGAAGAATTGTGAATAACGTATTACCACCGGTTATATTGATGAAAATTGTCGCAACCATCCTAAAAATCGTGGAACTGTTTTTTCGTTCTGTCTTGTTATTTATGCTGAGGGATCGCTGGAATTGTTACTCAAGGGTTGGCAGTGATGTGAAGGGTGAATTTTTCGAATGAATTACGGAAGAATTGTTGGGGCTGGTTGCTGTTTTTGTTTGTGCTCTGCTGCTCAACTGGGAATTCTTCGAACTTCTGGTTCTAGGAGGTGAATCTTTGGAAGTATCTATTAGGAGTATGTGACTGTGTTGTATTTTGACTTTTAATTAGGTCTTCGTTAGTCGCTAGGAATGTGATTAAATGATCTATATTTCGTCTTGAGAGTTTTCTGGATAGGGCGCTCTTTCACCAATGGACTATCAATTGTGGGCTTGGTTCCTTGTGGTGATAAGATAAAGTAAGTGGACATCTCGTGCACAGCAGAATCTGAATAGTCCTAAAGTATTGAAAGAAAAAATTAGAGACTCTATTGAAGCAGTTTTTGGATATTGAAGAAGATGAAAAATCGAGAAAAAGACTGACGTAGAAATTTTGGAATTACAAGAAAGAGATGAAATAGAGGTAAGTCTGAAATGCTTACTCAATAATTATAATGCTAATGCGATTGAAATTACTGAAAAGAAAAGTAATCATGATTCATATTTAAAATGATATATTGATCATATTGAAATCAAAACTACCTGAAATTCCTTTAAAAATCGTTTTTGGTAAGATAGAAGAATTCTCCAATTTTAAAAATCAGTTTGGCAGCCTAATAACAAATAACAAACAATTAAAAAAATTATCAAAAACTATTTTATTTCAAAGCTGCCCTCCATGGAGAAGCTAAATTAATTGAAACAAGTGATGATACATTTGAGTCATTGCTTCGGCTCTCGAAGAACGCTACGAAAATAAGAGACCAGTTGTGGATATAAATAACAAAAATATGATAAAAACTGAAAAATTAAATTTTGAATCTTCCAAAGGTTTCAGAAATTTTACAGACATTATAAACAAAAACTTGAGGGCACTAAAAAGTTTAACATAAGACTATATTAATTTGAAAAATTCTATTTTGGTCAACATAATATTAGAAAGACTTGACAAAGATACAAGAAAAGCCTATGAAGTAAACAAATACCATCATTAAATGAGCTCTTACAATATCTACTTTCAAGAGCAATGGTACTAAATCAATTACGAAAAAACGCATCTAATCATAAACTCAGGAAGGAATTTCAAAGCTCGAAATATAAATAAAAAAATTCCTTGTAAATTCCAATAAAGGCAATCATGTTGCTAAACCATGTATTTTTTGTAAGATTGATCATCATTTGTATAAATGTTATGAATTTTTAAAGATGAGCATTTCCAAAAGAACTGAATTCCTAGAAAATCATCATTTGTGTAAAAACTGTCTTAAATTACATAACGCGCCATGCAAATCAACTTTCCTCTGCCGACTCTGTCAAAAATGAGGCCATAATTCTTTAATACATTTAGATTCCAAAAAACCAAAGTAACATTACGCAATCAAATGGAAACTTCTTTCCGTTGGAAAGCGATACCAGACCTAACATAAATACTGAAATAAATACTGAAGCATCTGGCGCTTGTACTTTCGGAGAAAACCAAACCATGTCTAATGTTGGCTAGCAATACTAAAGTATTATCTAACATTTTGTGCTCTGCTCAATTACTGATTGAAGATGCATTTGATCAGAAAATAAAAATAAAAGAAATCTTAGATTCTAGTAGCTGTGTTAATATAATAGCAGCGGATATCACAAAATCTCCTTTATCTTTTTTATATCTTTTTTAATTCTGCCTAAGATAACAGAATTAGCACCGACAAATATAATTGATATTTCTAAAATAAACTTCCCGAGTAAAATTAAACTTGCGGATGACATTTTTCACATTCCTAGCAAAATTAAAGCATTGTTAGGATGTGAATTATTCTTTGAATTATTGAAGACAGAAAAATTTAGATCATATAATAGTTCATTATTAGAAAACAGTGTGTTTGGATATCTGGTAAGAGGAACAATTAAAGATACAGATTCCTATTTCTTTTCTGGGTTAATTTCAAAAAAAGATAACCTATAAAATTCTGTAAAATATTGCTTTGGAATAGAATCGTGTCCTGGTGATAACACATGTGAACCAGATGAATAAAAAATATTTGAAAAACAATACTGTGAAGAACATTTTCATTCCACTCATAAGAGGGATGAAACAGGCAGTTATATTGTTAAATTACCAATAATCGAAGGAAAACGTTTAACAATTGAAAAGTTGAAACTTGAAAGGCGTTGAACAAACGTTGAAAGGCGTTTAAATTTACTTTGGAAAATATTAGACAAAAAAAACAATGGCAACACAATATATAGACTTCATAGCTGAATATTTCCAGTTTAATGATATGGAAAGAATTTTAGATTCTGTTGATTTAGAAAGTAGTGAATATTACATTCCCCATTATGCTGACTTTTGCCCAGAAAGTACATCAACACCCTTAGGCGTCGTTTTTGATGCATCTGCAAGATATAGAAATGGAGTTTCGCTTAATTCCATTTTATTAAATGGTGGAACAGTCCAACAAGAATTACTTTCTATCATCTCGAGATCCAGAACTTACAAGTATGCATTTAGTGCAGACATTAAAAAAATGTAACGTCATTATTTGGTCGACGAATCGGATAGAGATCTACAAAGAATTCTGTGGAAGCCTAATACATTCGCTCCTGCGGAGCCATATAGGCTACGAACAGTTGCATATGGAACAACATGCAAACCATTTTTAGCGACTAGAGCGTTAAAGGCTCTAGCTGAGGAGGAACCAAAGTAATTTCCCCAAGCATCTGTAACTCTTCTTACTGGTGTTTATGTTGATGACATTTTAAGTGGGTCAAACAATTTAGAAACAACTAAAGCCTTACAACATCAGTTAATTCAACTCTTAAAGAAAAGAGGCACATGGAAGTCCACAGATGGGCTTTAAACCATCTTTAACTTTTCTTTGACAACAGAAATCTAGATTATGTATTTCCATCAGATTCCAACGCTGTAAAAACACTTGGAATGCAGTGATCGGACGTTTTCACCTTTCAAGTGACTATAAAGCTAAAGAACAATTTCTCAGAACAAGAAGTTCTGTCAAACATAGCAAGACTCTTTGATCTCTTGGGTCTTATCGTTCCTGTAATAACAAGTGCTAAGATCTTTTTCAGAGACTTTGGCTGAAAAAGCTAAATTGGAATGACGCAGTTCCACCCAATGATCTGAATGACTGGTTAAAGTCTTTAAAAGACTTACCAGCAGTAAACAAGCTAGAAATTTTGAGATATGCAATTATCACTAATCCAGTAACCATAGATTTGCAATGTTTTTGTGACGCTTCGGATAAAGCCTATGGCGCACTACTATATCTGCGCTCAAAAAATGAACCAGTTGAAGTTCCAACCAGTATTTTGTGCAGCAAATCAAGAGTGTGTCCAATTAAAGCTACAACTATTTCTCGTTTGAAACTATCAGCAGCATTGCTGTTGGCCCGTCTTGCTTCTAAAGTGATTTCTATTATTAAGGTGCCAATTAATCACATTTACATGTGGATTAACTCTGCTATCACCTTGACATGGACAAAAACTCCTCATGAAAAGATAAAAACTTATGTATCTAATCGTGTAAAGACCATTAATACTTTGTATCCCAATTATGAATAAAGACATGTAAATTCAGCGGACAATCCAGGAGACTTAATCGCCAGGGGTACGTCAGCATCAAATTTAGTGAACAATTCACTTTGGCTTCATGGGCCGCTTTTCATAAAATCAGATATTTCTCTACCAGTAGAAACTATTGATTTGAATAATAATGAATTTCTCAATGAAGCTACTCTTGCTATTTGGTTTTGTCATGTAATGTTTATAATGATTTTATTAGTGATATTTTAAACTTGAGCAACAACAGTTTTACTAAACTTTGTCGAATTGTAAGTTATATTTTCAGATTTATCCCTAATTTGAAGAAACCGGAATGATAAGTTAAACATAAAGAAAATCAAAGAAGCTTCTAACTTCATGGTAAAAAAGGTACAATTTTCTGCATTTTCAGAAGAAATAAAAAGATTGTCAAAGGGTCTTGTTATTAAACAAAGTAAATAAAAATAACTTAGCTCCATTTTTAGATGAGGATAATATTCTTCGTGTGGGTGGTCGTTTGCAAAAAACTAGATCAACCCAGGATGAAAAACATCCTAAACTTCTTCCTGCTCATCATAGACTTACAAAAATATTTATGGAAGCTTTTCAAAAATATTATTTACATGTAGGCCCCCAAAACTTACATCATCTTGTCAGACAAGAATTTTGGCCAGTTGGAGAAAGGAATTTGGATAGGAAAATAGTTAATGAATGCATTGCTTGCTTCAAAAAGAAACTAATTAGCTTAATTAATTATTAGGAAATTTTCCATCTGAAAAAGTCACTCCCATGTCCACCATTTTCAGACTGTAGGATTGAATTCTGTGGACCCTTCTTAATTAAATATAACGGCCAATGCAAAGGCACTACTCGAAAGATTTATATAGCATAAAAATCATACATCTGGATATAGTTACATATTTAACATCTGATGCATTAATTTCCATTTCAAAACGTTTCTTTGCCCGACGAGGTAAATGTACATTCGCGGGAAAAAAAGGATCTACCCAGTATTATTCCACAGCTAATCATTTTATCTTAAAACGAAAGGTTCCAGTTTTCAGGAAATAATGTCTACTTATAGATTTCATGACTCAAAAGTCCATAAGGGGTCGTCTACGTATTTACAATTGCACTAACTTCAAAATTTCCAATAGCAATACAAATTTTTATCGACGGATTTCAAAACTGCATGAAAAATTATGCTCGGATACCAAATTTCATTATCCAAGATCAATAAGTTTTGAAATCATAAGCAAAAAGTTTTGAGTCTTTAATGCTAAAGTAAAATTTTTAATTTTTATTGATATCTTGAGAAATAATATATTTTTTGACCTAGAATTATTTATGTTGTAATAGTTTGAAGTATTCTACACTTTCTGCACTAATGCTTTTGATTTAAAAAATAATTTTGAAATATTTTATGATATTTGATGTTCAAAAATTTATGAATTAAATTATGAAAAAATTATGAAATGAATAGCAATAACTTATGAATTTTAACAATAATCGATGCAGATGGCTATTTCATAAGCCTGCTGCTCAGTTTATTCATACGAACAGTTTCGAAGTCACATTAAATTTTTTATTTTCGCTGTAATTCGATGCACTTAGGAGGGTGGCATATATTTTAGAAACCGTTTTCATTATTAAAAATAATCATTTTACCACTTTCTTTTATAAAATTTAAAAATATGAATATTTAAACATTTATTTATATATAATTAATAAATTAAAGTGGTGTAAAATCACAATATTAATTTTTTTACGCATCCAGTTTTGCCGATTTTAAAATGTAGATCATTAATTTGAAAATAACATTTGAAGTACGAAATAATTTAAAATGCTACTACCGACATTTAAACTTAAGCAGATAACTTCTCTATCTAAATGTGGAGACTGCCTCTTTTATGATGGGAACAAAAAATGTCAAATATCTTCCAATCTATTAATGATATATTGATCCAAATTAATATCCGGGAGTATTTTTTCATTAGGAATTTATTTATTGTATCAGAAAAGGGTGTTGTCATTGAGAATTTTGAAGTTAGTTTACTACGTTTTAAATATGAGAATTTCAACTTTAAAATCTTTTATTATACGTTATTTCCTGTAAAACGGTTTAGCGGCTGGGTGGATCCTTTTTTCCCCGCGACTGTACATGCACTTTTTCGGATAACGCAGGAAATTTTGTAGGGAGAAACTCAAAATTAAAAAGATTAGAAAAATTAATGAGTAATCCTGATGACAAATTAACTGTCTATTTAACTACAGAAGGTATTTACTGGAAATTTATTCCCCGAAGATCTCTAAATTTTGGAGGCTTGTGGGAGTTTGGAGTCAAATCCTTTAAATACCATTTAAAGAGAGCTGAGGTTCCATTAAACTCACATTTGAAGAATTTCTAACTTTAACAGTAGAAATAAAAGGTATTCTATATAGTAGACCTATTGTGCCCTTATCTACAGATACTTATGATTAAAACGCCTTAACTCCAGGACATTTCTTAATTGGCCGTCCAATAATTTCAATTGCAGAGCCACAATTAATTGAAAAATTGGATAATCATTTAAAAATATCTAAACTAATAACAAAATTTTTGGAAAAATTGGAAACGCGACTAGCTCAATAATCTACACCTTAGAAACAAATGGCAGTTTTCCAAGAATAAATGTAAGCGCAAATGATATGGTTGTACTTAAAAGACTCAGATTTACCTCCATATAAATGGAGATTGGACAGAATACAAGAAATAATTAAAGGTTCAGATGGTTATGTGAGAGTTGTGATAGTCAAGATTTCAAATGGTATTGTTAAAAGAGATATTGATCAAATATATTTACTCCCAATAAATTAATTTAAAGTATATACAGGTGTGATATTGTAAATAGTATTTATATATAGAATTGAACTTATTTGCAAAATTGCATATATATTGAAATATCTCATATCTTTTATTTTCAGTATTAATTTGTATATATGTTTATCCAAATTTTATAATTGTGCAATAAAATATTTGCATTCTACTGTAATAAGTAATGCGTTAGATTTTTATATTGTATAATGATATTGCAATTTTGTAATTTCAAGGTGGGAGTATGTTACGTAAGAATGATTACCCGCCTACCAACTGCAGTGCCCTCAAGGGGTGCAATGTAAAAACCTTTCAGTATCAATGAAATACTCATGATATTAACAGCTTCGCCCATGTGCGGACAATATAAAATCTCCCCTTTAGCGGAGAATAAATAATAATGTGAAAATCAAAAAGTGGTCCGTCGTATTTTTATACAATCCTCTCCACTCTGACCGCTATAGTCTTTCAGAGAATTTAAATTTTGAAAAATCTTTTTTTATATTTTGTCTGCAAACCTCCGTGCTCTATTCGATTCTACTCCTTTCTCGTAACTAAGTTTATCATAAGATAAAATTAAAATAAGTGCTATTCTAACCATTCTAATTCTTTCCATGCACAAGCGTTCGAAATCAAAAAGTATAAATCCTTGTTTCCAGAACATTTAAATTCAACTTCGGGATGTTGATGGGTGTCCAATTTTTAGATCACCATGAATGCGAAAAGCCTTTTCTGGAATTATGTCTGTCTGCGAACACGTTAACACAAAAAAGGAACTATTAGATGGATAAAATTCAATAAGTAGTCTTTGCACTAAAACTGTAGATTATAAAATTTTGGACGAAATCTATCAAAGAGAAGTTTTTCCAAGAGTATTTATCTTTCCAAGTGCATGTGAACACGGTAACTCAAAACCTCAATGAACCAGATGGATGAAATTTTCGATGCGATTTTGCCACCCAAATTGTACATCTGCATCAAAATTTGGTTGAAATCAGTCAATGGGTTGTCTGTCTCCCAATTTGTTTATTTGTACATATGTGAACGTGATAACTCAAAAACACATTAAGCAAAATAAATGGAACTAGCTGATCCCGTGCAGATCACCTGCTCTCGGTTATGTGCATACCATGATTTACCTGACGCTTCTAGAGTCTAACTGACGACTGAGCCTCCAAGAAGTTAAAAGGCGCCAAGTGCTATAAGCATAACAGAAATGTAGCCAAAGTACATATTCACAATAGTAATTTCCATGATGTTCACCTCAATTTGTGAATTCACAGAATTTTATCGTCGCTGACGTAAGCTATTTTGACGCTGATCTAAACCATTTCTGGATTGCCTAAGCCCATCTGCTTCATTTCTCACTGATCTCTTTTGAAAAAATTTTCCATCCAAAGTTTCATTTTATTGTAAGAAATATTGTGAATTCTTCATCTTAAACTCATTTTTTTTCGAGAACATTTATTTTACACCAGAAGGAATAGAGCAACAGCTACGACTATGAAGTTATGACTAACATGGAGGAGGCTACCGGTTTCGTAAACAAATCGATCGTTGCCATCGGCAAGAGAGAAATTAACCTTCATTCTGTGCCACGTACATTAGCGTTTTATAAATAGAGATTTGGTACGTGGTCTTGAAATCGAAATCGTAGATTTTTATCAAATTTTTTTCGCAGTCGTTCACACTAAAGATCTCCAAAATGTTTCCTCGATTATCTTCAGCATAATACTTACTTAAACACAAAATGCATCATATTATAAAAGTGTAACAGAAATTCATGCGACGAAGAATTCCGAAGTGTATGAAAGCGGATTTAGATTATTTGAAGTTTTAGTTATAAAGAATCAATTATTCTCATTATATGCAATTTTTTGAGTGTAATAGAAACAGTTGCATGAGCCGTCAAATATTTTAACGTTTTCCTGCTGGTACTTATTTATTTAAAAATATTTGAAGCTGATTACTGTTTTCCCTTACAGATGAAATATGTTCATCCAAAAGAAATGGAAGCCGAATGGAAATGAGTAGTATATGGGTGACAAGAATGAGCACAGTTTTGAGCCTGACAAGAATGAGCACAGTTTTGAGCCCGACAAGAATGAGCACAGTTTTGAGCCTGACAAGAATGAGCACAGTTTTGAATAGCCTTCCCTAGCAAGTCTTAGACGGAGAACAAACAATCCGACGAACAACAAAACGAGAAAATGTTTCTCCTAAAACAATACAGGCATCATTTTAAAATAAATATATAAAGAACTTACCTATCCTCCACGAACGATCTTAATTTTCTCGATACCCAGGCGAAACAGCACTTCAGCAATGCAAGGAGTTCGCGGCTGGCGGGGGACGGGAACGAAACGTTCGGGAGGAGCTTTTCGGAAGGCCTGCAAATTCTCTCGCTCCATTATCGTATGATGCAATAGAATAGCCAAGAAAAGTTTCGCATGAAGATTCGAGTTTAATTTAATCTCTTGCGTCTGCAGAGTCTAATTGAAAGCAATGCTAAAATGTAATTATGAGACGAGTTTGACATTGGCATTGAAGCGAAATGAAAAACGCATATTCCACCGAGACCAAGGAGGTTATAATGAAGATTCAAGGTTAATTTCATCTCTTGCGTCTGCAGAGTCTAATTAAAAGCAATACTAAAATGCAAAGACATGTTTCAAATTGACATTGAAGCGAAAATGAAAAACGATTGTTTTGTTTCTGTTGTTAGAGATTCTATGGCTCAGCAGCAATATTTCCCCCAGCTTCTGGGTCTTAGAATCTTTTTCTAGTTTCCAGGTTCGATCCTAGTCGAAAGTTTCAGCCACGATTTTTTTTTCGAGATTATAGTTTAAAGCAAAATACATAAGAGCCGCCCGAATGAAAATCTGTTTTATTTATTTATTTTATTTATTGAGCGTATATAAGCAGTGTTTTCATTGTGTTTCGATTAAAATGGAAGAGGTTTATCAAAGTTGTGGGGCGAAATTATTTTACCTCTCCGAGATAGCTTCAGAGCACCCCGTTACTGAACAAGTATTTTTAGAACTCGATCAAACCCTCTTCCGTGACGGAATCACTCTTGTTAAAATAGGATATTTGTTATCGTTCGCGAGACATATTATTCTTAAAAGTCCTGAGAAAAAAGAATTTGTTCATGAGCAGGTGTATAAAAGTCTGCGCAAATATTTCTCACTCTAAAGATGAAGAACGTTACAAAACAAACCAGGTCTAACATTTTTTTTTACTGAGTGTTATTATCGTTGAATTTATAGTTTTTATAATCTATTTGCAAGCGCAAACATCGAGCGAATTGCCTCAAAAAGTCAATATCACAAACTCTTCGTGCATTGTTTCCAAATATATTGGGAGGAAAATATTTCTTCATATCTGTTTTAAAAATAAACAACAGATATTCGATATACGATATTTTTTCTCCAACCAAACCCTGAATCCTATCCCAGAGATTCTCGGTGTTCAGTTAACCAAAAGTGAATTCAGGAAAGTGTGTGAAGTGTGTTGACTGTTTACAATCATGTTTTTACGACTCAAATTCCCATCTTCAATGATAATTAATGGGCCGAGTCAAAGCGGAAAAACTCACTTAGTTCGAAAAATAATTTCTGAACAAATGTATGAAATACCGATCAAAAAAGTCGTGTGGTGTTATAAAATTTTTCAACCATGGTTTCACGAAGAGAGAAATATCAAATTCATAGCAGGATTGCCAACTGAAGACGAAAACTTTCAACTTTTGATTTTGGATGACCTTATGAACAATTTGACAGCTGAAATATCGCAAATGTTTACTGTTGGATCTCATCATAAGAATTTCAGCATAATTTTGATCACACAAAATCTTTTCCCCCGCATTAGAGTTGCAAGAGATATCAGTTTGAATGCTCACTATATAATACTCTTTCGAAATAACAGAGATCAATCGCAAATTGCATGTTTTGGCAGACAGGTGTTTCCCGATCGTTCTAAATTTTTCATGGACGCCTATAAAAAGGCTACAGCGGAAAAATATCAATTCCTACTTGTGGATTGCTTTCCAACGACAGATGAAGAATTGAGATTGCGACAATCACTGTTTCCAGATCAAAGAGGAGTTAATTGGGTGTTTGTGCCAGAATAAAAAAAAAATGAATCGAATCAAACGACATGTGCACTTGTTGCATGTTTTATCCTCTGCGAGTCCCCAACAAAGAAATGCAATATTAAAAAGTGCTACCAACGAACAGATAAAAACATTGTGCGAAATATGTCAAAATGTATTAGCAGGCAACGTGTCGAAAGCGAAGGTTCGACAGTTGTGTCGCTATAAGAAGGTCATTCGCCAGTTAGCCGACAGAAATATTCCCATTGCTCGAAAGCGCAAGTTATTGACAAATCAAACAGGTGGGTTTTTACCGCTCGTTCTTCCCGCTGTTTTGAGTCTTGTTGGAGGTCTAGTGGGGAAAGCTATAGGCAAGCGAATTTAAAAGAATGGCGCGAAAAATGGCGTTAGTCCCAAAAGAGCTCGTATCAGAATATTATCAACTAAACAAACCAGAAATAAGAGTTGAGGATAATATTTCAAATCTATTACATGACGAGGAAACGCCAGACGATATGAAAGCCAGACTATTATCTCATTGGATTCCGAAATATCAGCGTTTGATGCAGCCCCCTCCACCGACGAAACCTTTTGAGATTCCTAAGGAACTCTTGCAAGAAACAGAGGTGGAGCAAGAAGAAAAACCCACCTCGTTGTTTTCCAGAAAAAACATGA
>BGPR01021367.1:0-26583 GCA_013235015.1 Araneus ventricosus
GCTACCATCTTGGATTTCATCCTTTATTTATTTTTAGTTTTTCTTAAACATCTCATAAACTATTAACTCTAGAAAAAAATAAAAGCATGTATTTGATGGGAATTTTACGATAATTAATTTGTTGTATTGCATATAATTTGAAAATCAAATAGTTTTCGAGATATTCAAGAAAAACTAAGAAAACGGGGATTAAATCCAAGATGACTGCAAATTTTGAAACCCCTTATCTCAGAAACAATTAAAGCTAGAATAAAACTAAAAGAATATATTTGTAAGGAATTTTATGCTTTTCCATTTGTTATGTCAATTGTAATTTAAAAAGTGAATAGATTTCGAGATATTCAAAAAAACTAAAAAAAGGGGGGATGAAATCCAATTTGGCGCCGCGAGCCCACCCCCAGGATCGGTCACTTTTAGTATGTTCATCAGAGGCCCCTCAAGAACATGTGACCAAATTTCCAAAACTATATGATTTGAGGTTCTTTTCAAACTTTTCCTTGACTGGACTATCAACTAAGAATTTTTTACAAATTCATCCATTTTGAAACCAATTATTTCAAAAATTATTTAAGTTAGAAGAAAAATAAAAGCATGCATTTGTAGGGAATGGTACTCGCTTTAATTTCTTAAATCACATGTAATTTGAAAATTGAATAGTTTTCGAGATATTCGAGAAAAATTAAAAAGGGGGGATAAAAATCCAAGATGGCGATACGAGCTGATCCCCCAAGACCGGGGCATGTTCATTAGGAGCCCATCACGAACATGTGTACCAATTTTCAAAACTATATGATTGAATGTTTTTTTCACCCCATTTTGGGCCTTCGTTGACTCGACTGTTGAGGAGAAAACTTTTCCTAGAAAGCAGGAGGATAACATCCTTTTCCTACCTCCCATTTCCAAATAAAGGCCTACCCGCATGCATATGAATAATATAAAATAAGACATGTATGATTAGTACTTAAGATAATAAAGGTATGATTTTTCTCACTTTTGTGATAAATGTTTAATTTAAAAATTTAATCATTGTTTTCATACTTTGTAGTAATATACTAGTACTATCTTTTTAAAAAAACTTTAAAATTATTACTTTTAAATCAATTTGCATCAGTAGCATTAATTTTCTAATAATCAAAGTTGCTTATTAAAATTTCAATTATACGTCGTTTCATTTATACGTCATTTTATATCAGTCCTTGAAAGTAGAGTTGGGTTGATACCAGGTTTTGCTGCATCAGGTACAAGTTGATACGGATACTCGCTTGTACCTGATACTTTTACTTTATACTTTTGTATCTGATACAGCCTTGGCGATGCTAGCATGTGTTATGTGTTTTTGTTTTTTTAAAACTCCCTATATATATTATTTCTTATCGTTACCTGGAATAAAATTATTTCTAACGCTTTTTTTTAAACCTTTTTTTGCAATATGGCGGCGTTAAAGTGGCTCTTATAAGGTGGCGTTGGAAAATTTTGGGATAGACAAAACCTGACAAGTACTTCGGTCAAAGTCTACAGCAATAACAAACATTGAAAAAAATTTCTTAATTTAAAGTATTATCGCATTAAACTGAAAATTTACTTTTACTTTTAAATCTTTTTTTATCTACCTTATTCGTAAATTTCATGTTTGTAAGGGCGGAATTCCGTTATCGATTTTTCAATCACTTCCTGATGTTCTACAGAACTAAATTTTTGTTGAATTGTGCGTTTCCAATGACAATACAATATTGTAACACCTTTCGAATGTAATTATCAGTTAATCGATTACTTCTTATAAAACTCTGATTCCATAAGAGGCGCCGTCTCGTAACGACAAAATTGACTGCAAGATTAATAAATCACGAAATATTCTTATGACTGAAAAGCAGAAAATATTTATTAATAAAACTGAATAAAAATCCGATCTTTTTATTACACAAAAAAAATAATAATTTTTTATCACAAATGTGGAGATGTAAACAAAAGTCTCAAAAGCGTGGGGAGCGGAAAACAATAACGCTAAGAAGATTGAGCCTCGATGAATAAATATCATAAGGAAAAAAATTCTGAGCATTCCTTAAAAACCAAATGATTAAATTATGTCATTAAAATTTCTGCTTACATAAAGTATTTAAATCAACGCCTCAAGCTCTTACAATTTTTGCTTTTTTTGAAGAAAACAAATTATTTTTGCCTTTATTTAGTACAATAATAAAAGAGTTTTTTATGTTTATTTTTATTTAAACCTTTGAAGACGGCCGCACGTTTAATGCTACGAGAAGCCGGCACGCCCGCTTCACATTCGACCTCAAAGGGTTAATAATTATTCTTAACATAATATTCCATTGAGATTTTTTATTATTATTATTATTATTACAACTTAACTGGAGATAAAAAGAAATCGCGAAAATATTGTGGGAGCAAAATTCGGGGGGGGGGCGGATTTATAGTGTGACAATTTTAACAAGTCTTCATGTATTAAACCAGGGCCGTCTTATCCACCGGGGGGCACCGCGAGTTCACGGATGAGAAGCCGCCGTATCAATAAGCGGGTTCTCGCACCCCTGGTGGTTTTAGTAATGGTGGTGTGGCTCTTAGACCAGGTGCACACCAGCCGATTTGTGTCGTTGAGCAGTAAAATATAACAATAGTAACCCACATGCCCCCTTTGTGTCTCCATAGGGGGGATGGGTGTTCCTATTGCTATATTTTACTGCTCAACGGCACAAACCGGCTGGTGTAGGGCCCATTTTCGAAGACGGGTCGTACCCCGGTTAAACGGGCGGTCGCCGAATAATCCGCTCCTAATGGGGGCTATTATGCGGGGGCCATATTGCCCGATGAAGTCGTGGCGGGCGGTCATTCAAAGTAGACCCGGATGCTAATTCATGGCGGGGTAATGGCTTGTTTGTTTGGGCTAAGTGGTTGTAGTCCTGTGGCGGTATTCATCCAATGGCGGCTAAAAATTTATTATACTGATTTTAATTTTCAATTAAAACATTTATTTAATTATAATTTATGCATGCTTAAAGTAAAGTATGATTAGGACGTATAACTAGACACACACACACACACAGTCACCGATATTGTAACGTTACATAAACATGTAAATTAGTTTAAAAGTTTCATTGAGACAATAAAATAAGAAAATGCTCTTTTTTAAAAAATGTAACCGTTAAGATTAATCCTGGGGTAGCGGAAGTTGGCTTGAAAAATCTTATTTTGAAAAGAAACCGATTTTTAAAGCTATAAGGCGTTAATCAGAGAAAAGATTACTTTTCCCTCCTCAATTATTTTATTGGGGTAAATATTTTCACTGGGCCAAATGCGTTCAATTTACGATTCTGATGGGATTCAAAATTACTCTGGCCCAGGGCGCTCAAATTTATTAATACGACTCCGAGTTTCGCATACCACTGGCGTAGCAGCTCGGGGGGGGGGGGGGGGGGGCATTTAAAGTTTAGATGCCCCAGGTGGTATTGTGGAACTTGCGCACAGTCGCATTTGTGGTAAGTCATTAAGTAGTATTCTTTGCGCACAACGTTGGAAAGGTTGCAGTATTGTAAACCTTATCGATGTCTATATGATTTGGCTTGGCTTTGGCGCATTGAAAACCTTGGACGTATGGCAATCAATCAATGTCGGTAGAAGAATGACACTTCTTGCCCCTGATACACAATGATGCTTCTGTGGGAAAATGCTAAGGACCTTAATAAGTGTTATTTTCAAACAAGTGACTAATACAGATATAATTTAAATTAAACAATAAATAATCCATATAAATTAATCGTTATATTAAATAAATTGAAAATACATGAATAATGTAATTATCAATTTTCCCTTGTGAAAATGGTGATTATCTCATAGAAAAGAACCCTCACACATTAATCACTCTCTTAAGTATGCATTCTCTATTGCCCCTCTAGTTGTTCGCCAAGTTTTCCTACCAAAGGTAATTGCGATCCCGAAAACATACAATGTGTGCGCAAATTTCACTAGTTAATGATGTGCGGAAATGCGCCTGTGCGCATCGGACACAGAACCCCCCAGGTACCAGCCTTAAGGGGCGCACAAAACATTAGTGCATTTTTGTTTTATTTTTGAAATTATGAGGGATCGAATAAATAATACTATGTCCTGGGCAGTGGCGACTCGTGTTATGTTATCTTTTGTGCGCTGTAACTTTTAAACAATCCTTCATTGTGCAGTGATGCATATTTGTACCACTTAGGTTTTTTTTTTTTTTTTGTCTTTTTCCATTAATTTTGAGTAATTTTATATTTAATCAATAAACTTAAAATATTTTTTCTCTTCTAATAGGTAAGTATTTTAGCAAATTTATTTTAATAAAAAATTAGAACTCAAAATTTGTTTTCCATTTCCTTTTCCTGTATTCCTTACTACATTTGTAAATATTCAAACTGCTGCGGTTGAACATTAAATAATATTGACATTATAAAATAATTTTCTTATTAATTAACAAGAAAAAATGTTATAGTATAACTTAATATGAAAATAGAAATAAGCGAATACTATTTATTAGTATCATTAAAAATTGCTTACAAATAAAACCCATTCTTCTGTTGTCTTTCCAACCAAAAGATTAAAAACATTGACCTTGATGTTTGTATGACGATCAAGCGTGTCAGAAAATATTTTATTATGTTTTTAATGTTAAAAAGTAGTCTTCAAGTTCTGATGTAGTATGCCCTAACGGGAATTGCCAAGATTTCAAAAAAAGAGTAATTTCTTCTATTACATCTATTTAAAGGTGTACTGTGATATTTTAAAATGGGAATACGCTTGATCAATATTCTCTCAGAAATTCTGTTCCTTGAAACAAACCGTGTTTTATTTGAAATCGATGCTTCTTAAACTATGAATCGTGATCCTAAATAAGATGGTAGAAATTAAAATATTAGGGGTAGCGAAAATTTCGAAAACATTTATATCACGGAAAATTTCTGATCAGCATTTATAACTAAAAATTATCGAAAAATTCCTTTGGATTGAAGAAATTTCATTCAAATTTAATTAATATCAAAAAACTTTTTTTTAATTAAACTTCTATTTATAATTAATTATTCGTCATTTCCTTACTTATTTTCAAAGTTTTGGATCGCGAAAATTTCCGCGGTGGAAAAATGTTTGAAACTCCGTTTCTAGCTTATCTGGTGCTGTGGATCGCACAGTTCCCCTTCAGCTTAAAATCGTGGTAAGAGAAGGAAGGGGAAAGCTTCTGCTCTTTAACTACGCATGCTCGCAGGCGGAATTTGAAGCTGCAACGCTCGACAGTTCTAGTTACTTGTAGTTACTTTTTCCTCTGCGCATAATCTTCGGGTAGTGAAAAAATAAGATAGGGAAATTCTTCTTCTGTCTCAGTTTTTTTTCGTGGTTTATTTGAAGGTCAAAATCGTTTAATGTAAAATTTGGTTAGATTGTTGATAGATTTAAGCATTAAATGAGAAATAATATAAATTGATTAAATTTACACAATGGAAAAAAGTTGGAGGTGCTGCAGCACCGCAGTCCCTATGCACGAGCCGCCCCTGCTCCTGGGCGCCATTTACAAAGATTACGATTGGGGCCGAAAAAATTCAAATCATACCCCGGGCGCCACTAACCCTCGCCACGCCACTTTCACATGCACCTGTAGCCAGGTGCAACGTCCTGAGAAAAATTAAATGTTTTAAAAAACAACTCAAACAGTACGCCAATGCAAGCGATAAACATTTGAATCTGCAGCCCCGCGCCAACTGAGACATCTGGGATCGCTAGGGGCCACACGAGAGCGCGTAAGGGTGAGGGGGGAAGAGTTTGTGCGGATCATCCATCACTGTCAGACGCTCAGTTATTGATCGCCCCCTCCTGTCTGCCCCCACCATCCCTCCTCACGCAACTTCTCCAACTACTCACCATTAGCTAGGAAAGGATACGGAATGGTTGACTCCTTTTTTTTTTGTTTAATTTTATTTTGTTTTACTTACTTCGCTTCACTTTTTTTGTTTACTCTTTTCACTTTTTTTTATCGTCTGCTAAAACTACAACACTGTTGCCTCTCTCTCAAACTGGCCAAGAGGAGAAAAAGGGTTTTATTTATTTATTTATTTTATTGCTTGATTTCTTTTTTTTTATTATTTTTTCTTTCTTTCACTTTGTTCTTTCTCTCTCCTCCTTACTTTTTGGGACCCCTCTCTCTCTTTTTCTTTTCATTTAAACACTATATTTTACTCTTTGGCGATGACTTCATTGTTTTGCGTGCTGCTGCTTTGCTGCTGTGAGTTGCACAGCTCTTTTGTTGTTCGTTTGTTGTTCTGAATAGATTTGATGGAATATTGATCTGGGAATAGCGTTTTGTTGAATTGAAAAAATAAATAAACAAAGAAAAAAGTATATAAGTGTGGGTCAGAGACGAAAAAAGTTAATGCGCGTTTGTAAGAAAATCAAAAGAAATCGATGTGTGAAATTTTGGGTAAACTTTTCATTTAACTTTTCCATAACGAACTGATTTCTTTTCACAGTTCTGAGCGCTCTTTTTTAAGTGAATTTACATCAGACAAAATGAATCATACTAAAAGATTTCTTTCTTTCCATTTCTGACATTTTCCCTAAATCATGGGCAAGGAAAAACTTTTTCAAAATGTTGTTTCCACTTGCCTTTATTTTAAATAATTAATTACCTTAATTTTAATTATTTTTGACAAAACTTTTATAGCCAGTTTTCAACAGAAGGTTTCTTAAACTTTTTCGTCTCACAATATTATTTTGGGCAGAAATATTTACCATGATCCAAATATGGAGAATAAATATGAAAATGAAGCATAAATTAGTGATAAAACTGAGGGGAATTCATTGGGAAAAAAGTTATTCAAAATTTTAATGAAACTTTTTAATTCAAGGTGCTTTGTTTGTGTATTTCAGTTTACAAATATAGTAGAACATCGATTATCCGAGCTGATTGGGACCGTACAAGGGGACCAAATGTGTGGACGCTTTTCAATTTTTTTTTTTTTTCTTTTTCTTCTTCTTTTTGACTTTTAAATGATTTATAGATCATCATTTTATCGTAAATATAAGGGATTTTATATCATTTAAAAAGAGTATTTGACGCTGTTTTCAGCGTTAAAAATAGAATTTGTAGCGGTTACAATTCTCTGCCTTCTCCTTTTTATGGTAGATGGCGCTACTAGAGCCATCCGGGTTTTTCCCGTGATGCCTCTCTCTCTTCTTCTTCTGTGTACTTGTGATGTTGTTCTCTGTCTTGCGTCTTGTACCTTTTAATGTACTGTGTCGTGGAACTTAGCCATCTAATAAAAATGGTTCCTGAAATTGAATTAATTCTTCAACAGCGGCATTCCATATAAGCATGAGTCTCGTCCCTCTACAAATTAAAATATTTCCAATACAAAATTAAAAGTGCTAATTACTGTCTTAAGTAATAATTCATGAGTGGGATTTTTTTCCCCAAATTTCAAAATGCACCCAGAAATAAGATTAATTGGTAATATGTTTTATATCATTTGAAAGAGAATTTAATGCTCTACGAGATAATATATTTTGATAGTTTCTTTTTTCTTTCATTTTGTTTTATCTTGTGCGTATTTTCAGATGATTAAAATGGAATGTGTCAAGTGGACCAAACTGAGAATGTTTCGAGATCATTTGCTTTTTAGATTTAATCTAATTGTGAAAACTGACGAGGCTATTCGTGAAATTTTTGCTGTGTATGAAGACAGAGCTGGCCCGAACAAAAGCTGGGTTCGGTGCAAAGTTGACTTGCAAGGCCTTGAGAAAATTTCGCCCAACAAAATAATTTATTGCTTTTTGCTATTTATTACATTTCACGATTTGGTTAAATAAAGACTAAAAAAATACATGAAAATAATAAATAATTAAATTACTTTTATAAAGTTAATATTTTAATCACACAAAAAAAATCGGTAATAAATCAAACAACAAAAATAATTGCTTCATATATAAAATTTGGTTTGCAACTTACTAAAATAAGTTTACAATAAGTGATTTTTTTTTCATTTTGTTATAAATTTTATAGCAAATACGTTGATCATACCATTATGATTTAGATTTTTGGTTAATGCGGATTCGATAGATAAAATGACTAAGCAAATTAATTGTCGCATCTGATGTTAGATTGAGATCTAGTAATTTTTTATTATTTTTAATCTTGTGGAAGATTTTTCTGCAGACGCGAGCGTTATTGCTAAGGTCAATATAATTTTAGAACAGAAGTAAAATTTGGATACAATTTAAATAAATATTGTAAATATTTGCAATATTGTGACCTGGAAGGTAAAACTTGCCGCCAAATTTTGATTTCTTTAAATAAATGAATGCAATTCATTTTCGTTTTGCGTAATCTGACAACGACGTGGGACCTTGTGCGCTCGCACCTTTCGAAACCCCCTAGGGTCTTTCGAATATGGGCTGGCCCTGAATCCGAACATTCTTTTTTAAATAAGAGATAAAATTCCTCCTATTATTTTTTGTAAATTCATGTTGTAGAAATGTGTCCTGTCTTCCTGATTTTATGAGGATATATTGAAAATTTTTCAGTTTGAAAACTTTCAGTGCTAAAATTAAAATTATAAAATGCGAAAATAGTTCTAAACATGAAAGCTGAAGAAACTGAAAATAACTTTTAACTTTGCAGTCAATTGAAAGAGAAATTAGCCCCCTTTTTCAATTTTCTGTCGATTTACGATGTCAGCATATGCATTCAGTATTGAAATAAAATATTTTACTGTATGAATGGGATTTTCTTGTATTTTGGATTATCAGTGAATTCTTAAAACTTGAACTCATTATTTCTTCATATTAATAAACAATTATTTCTTCATATACAAAAAAAAAACTAAAAAAAGATAATCGACTGATCACAAACTTATTTACAATTATACACAACCTACTGGTATTTCGGTTTTAGGATATTTAAATTGAATCAATCTTCAAAATACTTCTTATATTTCACAACTTATCCAGATAACTTTGATATGTAGTTTCCCAAAACAACAAAAGGTTCCAAATAAGTAACATTTTATAATGAAAAATGCCCAATGTAAAAAAGTAGAAAACACAAATTTTCGTCTGTTAATAAAAAGTTTTATCTGAAATTTATACAATAATAACAAATAGCAAAAATGTTGAAATACAAAAACAAAGGGTAACTACATTGTTTTATAAATTGATAACCTGTTATAATATTAAAATTTTCTTTTTGGAAATATAAAAGGAAAGTTTGTTTAATAATTAACTATAAAAAAGAGACAAAAATTAGCATACTTGAAATTTGTCTCTAAGAACAAATGCAGAATATTTTATTTTGCTGTACGGCTGATACTCCGAATGCGAACGAACTGTTCAATGGAAAATTACGCTTCTGAGAAAACTCCTTGGGTTACCCGTCGTTTTTCACACAATCCAATATTCAGGTTCACTACTATTGATTAAACTCTGAGGAATAGATGGAACAAACTACCTTTTAACAAGTACCTACGGTGAATTCATAGATGCTGCAAAACCACACTTTTGACAAGAAAAGCAAGAAACCCCTGTGAGATTTATGTTTCATCATCGCTTAGCAGTTCTGCTGAATACAAGGGGAACAAATGTGTTCAATTTAGAACTAGATAAGCAGAAGAAGCATTCCTCTAGAGGTGAATAGAGGGGAAAGACTATCTGCTGGCCATTAGGGGAACAGATGTGGATCCGCACACAAGAATTACCCCCTGTATACCCTGAAAGTAATGGTCTCGGGAACAAGAAATGTTTTCAATATTATCACCTGCAATTTATCTTCAAATGCCCGAATCCACTTTGGGGTGCCCCCGCACCTAAAAGAGAGTGACCATATGATGCCTGGAGCAATCCAACCTGGTTTAGGACTGAACAATGTTATCACTTTTTACCTTTTGCTCTGCCCTGGAATCGGAAACACGTGGACCTCCAGGTAGCAAAGGGAATTGTTGGATTCAAATCCACTAGATCCACCAATTACTTTTTTAACAGATCTTTGAAGGAAATTTTCAAAATCAGAAAAAAATTGCAATATATTTCTTTTTAAAAAATTATTAATATTTTATGCCTTTTTTTACATAAAAGTTGGTTGAAAGAATTTTTAAAAAAGGATAAAAAAATTGTAATGAATTTTGCAAAATCCGGCGCAGGGCCTTTCAGAAGCGTGGGTCCTTGTGCGGTTGCGCCTCTCGCACCCCCCTCAGGCCGGCCCTGTAGGAAGAGGAAGCAATGCCTCAAAGCACTGAAGTCTACGCTTGTTTTCGCGCTTTAAAAAAATGAAGGGTGATAGAACAACTTTTTCGTCAAATGACCAGATGAATTTCTAAAAATATAAATTTGAAAATTTTTATTAAACTTGAAAAACGCTCATGAACCCGATAAAACTGTGATGATGATGAAATCTGAGTTACGATCAAAAGGGCAGCCTTTCATTTATCTATTTAGTCATTTTTTAAAAACATTTTAGCGACTATCAGGTTTAAGTTGAAGCCAAAAAAAAAATGGCTACGGTGACCATGAGGTTTCTTCGTTTTAGGTTCGGATTATCGAGGGTTTGAGATTGGATGCCGCAAAAGATTCATAGTCTTTTTTAGGCCTGGTTCACGTTAAATATGTCGCCAGGAGTCGAATACCCTCTCATTGGTGTAGTTCGGCAGGTCAGGCCCAACTGATTGTCGCCGTCATCCTCCTGCTCCTATTTAAAATTTCAAGGTCTCACTTTGCTTCAAATTGGGACATAATTTCAAAAATGAATAAGATAAAGAAATCAAGCTGAAACTTATAGAGTCCTCAATAAATTTTAAGAAGTAGAAAATTTTCTCAATAAATAAAACTGATATGAATCTTCTAAAAGTCCTTTTGTTTTCGACTTATTTACATATTTTCTGTAAATTTTTTGTTTTCCAATTATCCCTTTAAAAATTTTAAATTTCTGAATAATAATGTTTACGGAAAAAAATGTTTTTACACATCAACTGAAAAGTACACATTCAGTACATTCAGTGTTTCAGCAAGACCAGGGCCGCCGAGACTTGGGCCCCGGGGCAAAGTACTGGTATGCGGGCCCTTCCCAAACACCCGGAGTGGGGCATGCATAAAAACAAATATGTACATACGGTAAATAAACAAGACTCAATGAACAACGACTATGCATCAGTGTATTTGACTTTTGACTGAGCAATTAATAGGTAAGGTGGGATCACTTCGTTCCGCGTCTTGAAATGGTGTTGTGACACTTGCGTACAGTAGCATTTGCGTACAAGCCAGTAACGCCTAATCACTCATCTGTTGGTTATCGACGAGAGGTGTTCAGTCAGTGATTCGTGTAGGTTTGCTAGAATTTATAGCTATTGGAAAGAAGATTTGGCAAAGCGGACCCAAAAAATCAGAAAATTTGTTCATCTAGAAATTAAAGTTATTGGTGTTTTAAGGGTACGTTATATAAATCTGAGATAATTTTTCTTGAATTAGTTAACATATCAATGAAATCTACGCGTATTATTGTATAGTTCAAATCTCTGATTAATATTTTTTCTGCCAACAGCAGATTTCATTTACCATTTTATAATGCATCTGGAAGACATATTCTTCTCAGTCACACAACCGACTGTCGCAGCTCATTCATTGATAGTTAATCATTTGTACGCAACTGCCATTGTACGCAAGAGCCACACAATCCTTGAAATTTGGCCTTCCCCCGTCCTTTTGAGAATTATAATTCTGGAGACTAATAAGAAGCTTTTCTCCGGTTGACGGGTCTATTCACGTATTATTGCAACTTCTGGTCACCTGTCGCAATTTCGTTTCATATAATGAGGATGGGCGAGTTTTCCATTCAGAGAAAATCAATATGAAAATATACACAGTCCAGTCACATTAATGTGACCACCACCTACTTTCGACGTCAACGTGAAATAACCAATCACAGAAGGCAGGTGGCAGCACAGTGCAGTGGAGTGTATATAAAGGATGTCCTAGGGCATCGGAAAGCATTTCAATCGTTGGCGTAATGCAGAAACGTAGCGACTTATCCGACGTCCAAAAGGGCATGATTATTGGCTTTCGGACCAAGGGTGGAAGCATTTCGGAAACGGCTCATTTTGTGAACTGTTCGCGTGCCGCCGTGGTAAAAGTATACTGTGCATGGCAATATGGCACTATCCAAAATCAGCGGCGTGGCACATGTGGTGCACCACGGGCTATAGAAGACAGAAGCGAACGAAGGCTACAGAGATGCGTTCGGGCGAATAGACGTGCAACTGTTGAGCAACTGACCGCCCAGATGAACCAAGGGGCTACCAAGAGTGTATCCTCAACAACGGTTCAGCGAACGTTGCTGCGCATGGGCCTCCGCAGCAGACGCCTGGTTAATGCACCTATGCTGACTGCTGTACATCGGCGACGAAGGCGAGGTGTCATACAGCTCGCAGTGTATGTGCGTGGTTCGAAGAGCACCAGGATGAGTTTACCGTACTCCCCTGGCCAGCAAATTCGTCGGATTTAAACCCAATCGAGAATCTGTGGGACCACCTCGATCGGGTTGTTCGCGCCATGGATCCTCAACCGCGTAATCTAGCGCAGCTCGCCACGGCACTGGAATCGGCATGGCTCAACATCCCAGTGAACACCTTCAGAAACCTAATTGACTCTCTTCCTGCACGTCTTGCAGCGGTCTGCTCTGCCAAAGGTGGTTATTCTGGCTTTTGACAGGTGGTCACATTAATGTGACTGGACTGTGTAGTTCAACTCATATTGTGCCACATTTATCATGAAAAAATATAAAATACTGCCTAAAATTAAATTCAAAAAACTTTTTTCAATAACCCAGGCGGGTGTGCTCCAATGGGCCTCCTAGAGAGAGCAATAAAAAAAACTGATGTAGCTATTAAAAAACTTGGCCCAAGTGATTTTGTCCCTCCTGTTTGACCCCCTCCCCTCCGCCCTCACGGGTCTGAGTAAGACCCCTTTTTTTACGACAAGATATTCTATAAAGCGCACGACCAAAAACGCGATAAGCAATGTTCGTGTTATGAGACATGATGCAAAGCATGAATCGGTTAAAGAACAATATCATGTTGAATTCTTGAAGAAAGATTACCCATGTTCTGGAACACCTCTTTTAAGAACGAATTCAATGGCAAACATCGTTTATTATCAGAAAAGAAGAAAGGGTTGGATGATTGATGAAGCAAATCGTAAACTGGAAGTCGCTTAAAGAACAATGTACTGTTGATGTCCTGAAGAAAGGATCCCGAGATCCAAGAAGACCTCTTTCCACATTGAACATGGTAGCAAATAGCCTCGATTATAACAGCGGTAAAAAGGGTTGACTGATTGATGAAGCGAAACGCAGATATCGGTTAAATAACAATGTCCTGTAAACAGTGGCGGTTTTTCGCACAGGTGCTAGAGGCTCTCGAATAGTGCCTCGAGTTCCTGGGGGCCTCAAAATATATTCAAAATACATCGTAGTGCCAAGCCGACGGCCAGTGTACGACACTGAGTAGGGGAGGGGCCTCAAAATAATTTTCTACCTGTTGCCTTATTTTGCCAAAATAAGCCACTGCCTGTAAAAAGAATCGTAAGCATGAAGTCGCTTGAAGAACTATATCCTGTTAATGTTCTGAAGAGAGGATCCCGAGATTCAAGAAGGCCTTCTTCACTGTAAAAAATATCCGTTTTTTTCCCGGACTTTTTCCGTATATTTGACGGTTTAAAGCTGTTTTGTTGACAAAACGGTTTTTCACCGTTTTCCGCTCCAGCCATAAACGGTTTAAAACCGTCAGTTCAAATTCTATTTTTCGTCATACGGTATTGCTTTCCGTATGATAACTTTCCCTTTTCTTAAATGTAATTTTATTGCATTCATTTCATGTTTTTAATAGGGTTCCATCCCCGCTATTGTTTACACATGTTGCAGTAACCTGTTGTCACTTATGAAAGCTAACCTTAAAACACGTGTTCTGGCAATAGTTGATTTTTACACCACTAGATGGCGCCACTAGAGCTATAGTGACTTTAAAACTCAAATAGATTATTTTTACTTCACTTTATGAAGTCTCCGGTGGTCTAGTGGTTAAAGCGACTGCCTTTTATTTCTATGAACGCGGTTTCGATCCCCGGCTCGGAGGAGTTAGAAGTTTTGTCATTATTTTGCATCGAAATCGTCCAAGTAAGTTCAATTAAGAATTATATTAATTAAACTAATTGAAATTAATAATTAAGCCTTGATTATAATTAATATTCCTAATTGATAATACATATCAGCACATTTCAACTCGAACAGAAGGAGAAAAACAACTCAACTCTGCCGATGACGTCTCTTACTTCGATGACTTAATTTTTACGGGGAAAACTTAATTTCATACGGTAAAAAACCGTTGTGACTACGGATTTACTTCGTAACTTTTACGGTTTTGCACAACCAACCCAGCTGCCAGTTTAAAACCGTAAATTTTACGGGATTTTTTTTACAGTGTTCAACATTGAACATGGTAGCAAATATCCTCGATTATAACAGCGGTAAAAAGGGTTGATTGATTGGTGAAACGAAACGCACAAGTCGGTTAAATAACAATGTCCTGTAGAAAGACTCCTGGGGAATAAGTAGACCTCCTTTAGTAAAGTGAGAAATATACATGATTATAGCTACAGGAAGGAGTTAACTGATTGATGAGCCACAGCATAAAAGAAACCTCTTAAAGAACAATTCCTCGTTGATTTTAGAAGAAAGGGGGAGGGTACCATTTCCTTTAAACCTGACTGTAGATAGAAATGGCCTTAATTATAGCAACCATGAAAGGTAAAAGCGGGCAGTATTGAATTTTTCTTTTCAGTTTTTTTTATAATGAAAATAACTTAATCTCACTTTACAGTGCGATAATTTTCATAGAAAACCACAACATTCAAAAAAATTTTATAAACCGTTCCGTTTGATTTTTAAGTCAACGCTGCAATGAGTTTACTCACAACACAACGCGGGACTAATTCAAAATACTAGATCGGGATAAATGTCATGTTTTTAACGCTTTGGAAACATAAATACAGGTGTTTCGTGAATCCTATGTTTTGTTCTGAGCATGCGCAAATGTCATTCTGTCTTCAGTGGCCTATCAATAGATGCCACTTACAATGTATGGACTAAAATGATTATTACGTGTTTTGCAGCGAAATGTGTTCCATTGGTTTCCATAAAAATTGCCAAAAAATATTCCAAATTATCTTTCCGTTACTAAATGGTCTCCGATGATGTTTTCCAGAAGTATAGTCTTCTGGAAATATTAGCCGATAAGAACGATTTTTACGTCATCTTAATATTAAAAAAAAAAAAAAAAACTTTTCAATCATACTAATTTGATAGTCGAGATATTTTTTACCTCTTTCCATAGTTTTTCAAAAATTTATTTTCATTATAGCCAAGGTAATTTATTCACTAAACTGAATATATACAACAGCCAGTTCCTGGCTCTGTATACCATTTCAGAGTGACTGTATCATAACCGAAGTAAGTGAAGCAGTGCTTCAGCAAGCAATTTCTTTTCTCTGACCTAGTGTGTTGTGGTTTCTTTTCTTCCGAAAAGTTTCAGATGAAAAGCAATTCCGTTTGCTTTATCGCTAAGGAAGAACCTCTTTATCGTGTGAATGGGGTAAGATAAAAGCAATGCGGCAGAACAGATCTTCTATTAAATCACTCTTTCCTCCACTATTTCTGGTTTTCCAGCCGATCGTGGTGCATTGTAAAAAAATGTGCATGTTTAAAATAAGCAAGTAATTCGTTCTTCGTCTCGCCAGTTTGCCATTTTTTTTTATTGGTACTGTTGCGTTCATGCTCATTACGTAAAATTGATCTCCTTCATACTAATCACGTGACGTTTCGGACCCGGTATGGTGCATTTGAACGCAGAAAAGAAGAATTCTTTTTACGATTGATCACATATTTACTATCGCAAATATGCAATATTATTATATATTCGAATTCGTAAAATTTGTATGGATATTATTGTGGTTATTCGGTGTAATAGACTGCTTCAGTAGGGATTTACGAATCACTGCTCCGTATAATACTTCTTTTTCTTACGGCAAATTTTCAATTTCTGAAGACGGGTATCCCTTTGTACTTCTTTTACATAAACGAAACTTTTATTTGTTTAATCTCGTGCACGCTTGATTTCAAAATTGAAACTGGATATATGCAGGGCAGAGATATTACGTCTTCACATGTTTTTTTTATAAACGTTTAAGACATTTTGCTCTTCTTTAATATTACGAATTATTCGCCTTCTAGATGGCTCAAAATGCTTGCAAATTTATTTTCCTCCAAAATTAATTTACAGGCTGGTCATAAATTATTGGGTCCGTTTCAAAAATTAATTTAAAAAAATTAATAATGTTAAAACTAGATTTTTTAAAAATGAAAGCGCATTTAAATTTTTTTTCAGATAGGTAATTTTGGTCTAGGTCAGAGGTTCCCAACCTATGGTACGCGTACCCCTGGGGTACGCGAAGGACTAGTTGGGGGTTAGCGGAATCCAAGTTGGCAATGGTAGGAACAAGAAAACATAAGGAATTTAAAAAGTTACGTTATTTTATGTCCTCAGTTAATACTTACTATTGTTACAAACATGGAAAGTCACTCCCCAGCAATGTGAGTCTTATGGTTGGGAAGAGAGTTTTACAGGGGTAAGTATGAGATGACGGGCAGCAGCCACGTGTGGACCCCTGATCTTGGCGACCATCTTGGCGACTTGGCGACAAATTTGGCGACTTTAGCGGCGAAATATGGGATCTCAGAGGTGCTGAAATCTTCTCGATATCTCTATTAAGAGAGGAGATATGCTTGAATGTACTAGATGATTCCATGTGACGTCACGGCCTGCCGGGGGAGACTATATAAGGAGAGCGCTTGGATGGCGGGGGAATGTTGATCGAATGGGATCGCCTTGGAGCGCGAATGTCTTTGGAGTTCTATCCGCTGTGTGAGCTAGTAAGCTGTTAGACGCCGAGCGGTATTGAGTAGTGTTTTATCCACTGGAACGACTTTAGAGTTTCGTCTGCAGTGCGAGCTAGGAAGCTGGTGAGCTGAGCGCTATTGAAAGTGCTGTTATTGTCGTTATTAGTTATTTGCTGGCCGTTTGTGCTGCTAAATATCAAAGTGCTGAACTGTTATTATCTGTGAATTCTTGTCTGTTTGCGTTGTTAATCTGTGCAAGAACTATTGCTTCCTGTACCTGTGCTACGTGTTTCCCTGCATATTTGTGAATAAACCTTCATTCTCCATTAACCTGAGCGTTGGACTGATTACATCATACACCCACAGATAGAATTTTGTAACACTATTTAATAACCACACCACTTGAAAAGTTGATCTTTGCAGGGTGTAATTTTTAGCCATCTTTATAAATTAATGCGACATTATTACAATACTGATTTCATTTGTTTTGGCGTTGAAATAATAATATTGTAAAAATTAAAATGTAAAATAAAAAATAAGTCCACCAAATGTTATTAATTCGAGTCATTTGACTCTTAAGCTAACATAAATGCTTAACATTATTGATGAAAACTTCTTTGCATAGACGGATGGTTGGTGGGGTGGATATTATAGCAGGGGTACGCGAAAATTTAAAGATTAATTAAGGGGTACGCGAGAGAATAAAGGTTGGGAACCCCTGGTCTAGGTGGTGGTAAATTATTGGACATCTCCCATTTTTGAGAGCCAGTATCTGCGAAACTATTAAAACTAGAAGAAAAATAAAAGCATTTATTAGTAGGGAATTTTACGCTCGTTATTTGTTGGATCAATTGTAATTCGAAAATTCATTAGTTTTTGAGACATCCAAGAAAAGCTAAAAAAAGGAAACCAGAAAACGAGCATCGGCTTCTGATTATCGGTAGCCATTGCGAATGGAAATCTCTCGCTGTAGCAAATTTAGAAAGCCGTAATGGCACCCCACCTATATGAAAAAAAAAATTATTTGCTCTGTCATTTAAAAAAAACCGCATTTGTAACACTATTAGTTTTTTTCAGTTAATTTTTTAAATGAGTCCAATAATTTATGACAATGTCCTTTGCGTTTCTGATTTAAAAATACACATTTTAAGCCTAATATTGTTTTTCCTCTCATTCCGGTCAAATTTTTAATGTCCGATCATCAAACAAGACGCTACTTTGATAATCCTTCATGATATAGTTTATAAGAACTTAATATAATCTCCAATTAAAACCATTAAATGTATCTAACCATTCCAAGAAAGAAACAAGACTCGGGAAACTTATTTGTACAATGTGTTGACATAATTGCTCTTAATCCTTTAAACACATGATATGTGCAAACTAAACTGAAGACAAGGAAAAAAAAATCTACATGGACCAGTGCAACGCATATTTTCCTTCATTACCTATCGTGCTCTGTAATTAACAGCAGATTTCTAACGCTCTACAGGGAAAAAAAGAGAGGGAAATAAAATTAAATCGAATACTAATTTCTATCTAGTTTACGATTATCGCTGGTTTTTATCGTTAAGCGTACGATCACGCAAAACAAAGCTTTGCACGCAATCTACCAATACAGGCAGTTTTTTTCCTCATTAAAAAATAACCGTCCGTTCCTTGTATTTGCATTCCAATTAAATTTATTTTTCCCCGCCCTTTCTTCATAAAGGCGCATGTGTTATCTCGAGCGTGTTTTTTTTTTTTTTTTCACTTTTCCTCTTTCCTGAGCTTCGACAAGTCATGCGAAATTAATTGGAGGAAATTTTGTTTACGTGACGTTTTTGTTTATGCTGTTTTCTGGGAAAAACGCTTATACAGGGTGTATACCTACATCTGTACACAGAGAAATTATGCTCAAACGAAGAAAGGCCAAGTTATGGAAGTAATATGTCTACTTATAGTGAAGTGGATTTGCATAGGGTTGCCATACGTCCCGTATATACGGGACTGTCTCCGTATTTCACTAAACAATCCCATATTACTATTTGTTCCGTTTTTGTGCCGTTTTCTCCCTATCTCAGTGGCGAATCTAGGATTCGAGTCTGGGGGGGGGGGGGGGGGAGGGCATAAACATTTTGTATCGTCATGACGAATGTCAAACCTCAAGACTAAAGTAAACCAAAACTTTAACTTTATAGACTTTACTCACCTGACAATAAGAATCATAAATAACAATACTACTGAAATGAAGATAAATATGCAAAATATATTGATAAAGATAAAGAGCACATTATTACAGGTGACCTGGGAATTGTTGACTCCATCTTGCTGCAGGATTTGATGGGAAGGGGAACTAAATTTAGACTGAGGGAGAAATTGAAGTACAATAAGACTTTGCTTTCTATATGCAAAGATTTGGATTTGTTTATTTCTAAGCTTGCGAGAAGATACCATTGGCCAGTTGAAGGGTTCAAAAAATGGAAACACAAGGTTATAGAAGAAATTAGGAGCAGATTTTATGTTGACAAAAATTACAGTAAAAATAGAGGTATTTTTGTAAATAAAATAATTTTGAAAGATATAAAAAATCTTAAAGATTCATTTGTTATTACAACTATAGATAAAGCAGCAAATAATTTTAGTATTTTATACAAATTCTATTTTAAGGAGCTTTTGATCAATGAATATAACTCCAATGCAACTTATAGCCTTGTAGACTTCACTAAAAAAGAATTAGATAAAAGAATGTTGGCTTTTGCTAAAAAACTCAAAATTAAAACTTGTTCTCTTAAATATCCGTATCTTTTTCCAAATGTTAAATTTCATAAAAATCCTACTAGCTTTAGATTTGTTACATGTGGCACAGGAAGTTACAATTCTTTTATTAGTAAACATTTTTTCAAATTATTAAATATTATTCTTTTTGAAATTAAAAAAGAAGATAACTTCATTATCTGCAATAATGCTGAAGTTTTGGAACTACTGAATACTAACAAGATTTGCAATTTAAACTCATTTGACTTTGAAAATCTATACACCAATCTACCACATGATAAACTTTTGGAAGTTTGCCTTTACATGTATAATAAATTTCTGAACGACTCAATAATTAAAAAAACTGACTGGTTCGAGATTTGTAATTTCAGCATTAAAGAAAACTATCTTTTTAATGGCATTAACTATTTTAAACAGATTTCAGGTATTCCGATGGGTGTTACATTCTCCAGTTCACTGGCAAATATCTTCTTGCACTTTTTTGGGGATAAAATTACTAGAAATAATCTAATTTACGGCTACAGATACATAGATTATTTGCTTCTTTTAAATGCTGATGATTTCGATCTAATTATTAATTGTTATCCAAAAGAACTTAAACTTAATAAAACGAACTCTCTTCAAAATAAAGGTACCTTTTTAGATCTTAAAATTGAGATTAACGAGCATATAACTTTGATTGGACTTTATGACAAAAGAGCTGAATTTAACTTTAAGTGTAAAACTCTTTGTGACTTTCATTCCAATTTAGATTCTAGAATATTTAGAAACGTAATTTTCAGTCAAGCCAACAGAATTAAAGCAATTTGCAACAATAGGAATGATTTCTTATTTGCTTCCAATGTTTTTTAAAAACTCTAAATGATAACCATTTCCCTCCTAACATTTACAACATTAAAGATTTTGTCCTTAGAAACAGTCTGGAATATACAGTTTAATAATAATAAAAAAAAACTATGTGTAGTTGAAAATGGAAAATAAGGGCTTTTTTTCTCTCTTAATATATCTGAATTGGTCTCCTTCCCATACTAGAAAAGAGATTTCTGTCTCGGCCTCTTCTTTCCTTCTTTTCTTTTTCTGCCTTTCTATTCCTCTTATGGGAATATAGATGGTGCCACGGAAACTAGTGTTTAATGTTTTGCTTTTCTTGAAAGCGCGGGCAAATTATTTTAATCTGGCTTGTTTCTGCAGGGGGTAAGTTTTTTGATTTTACCATATGAAAGCTTATTAATTAAGCTTGATGGCTATTATTTTGTTGGCTTATTAGCGCATCTAATGTTTTTTCCTTTTTCTTTTGATGTATGTTCTTGTGGATTTTCTACCTGGTTTCTCTGTTTTTGGGGAGTTCGGGCTATGAGAAGCTCTGTCTTAGCCTAAAATAGGCCTGCTTCTACAGAAAATTTCCCAAATATTCTTTTGAATCCATTTCGAAATAGTTCTTAGCCCTTGAAAAAGTGAACTAGAATGTATTCCTTGTTTTTGTTGTCTGCTTTTCGTTTACTTCAAATTACTCTAGGATTGCTTGTATTACTTTCTTTTTTAATTTTGGCTTTATTGGTATACTGTCTATTGTTCTCTGTTTTTTTGTTTTGCTGCTGCAATGGCGCGCATCTTAAACATTGTCGTAATTTTTCTAACTTCATTTCTTTTTACAATTAAATTCTTTTAATTTGTATGATAATAAAAAATTTTTTTTTCTTGTTCCAGTTTTAATTTTTGCTTTCTTTTATAAATAATAATTTTATAAATATTTTTTAATTTTGCTTTATTTTTTCTTATTGATTGTTTGCATAAAGAACAATACAATACTTTTGATAATTTAACAAAAATTACAATGAAATAACTAGCCAAAAATGTCTTCGACGGCGTCAAAACTACAAATACGAGGGGACTAACTACAAAAGTAGGAAAATTTTCGATTTGTATAGCCAGAAAGTAATGTTGAAACGTTTTTATTATTTTTTTAAAAGAGGGAAATTAAGAAAAAAAACAGTTGTAATTATTTTAAATAAAATCAAGTATTTTGGCTTGGCTCTAAGGGGAGCTGTAGCCCGATACCCCCCCCCCCCCCCGGATTCGCCACTGCCCTATCTCAACCATTTCCTTAATGGGGAAGAAATAGAACGTACTACTGCATATTTATAAATAAGAAACATTGATATTGGCAGCACTGAGATCCTATTCAACCAGTTTGTAAATCTAAATGATAATTTAGGGGAAAATAATGCCAACTAAAACGGTGAAGCAATTATGAAATTGAATATGGAAGAGAAATGACTGAAGTTTTTTGCAGAAGTCATGTCTAATAAAGCTATCCGAATACATATTTGCATTTTCAGCCCACAGTGCAGATGTGGAGAGAATATTTTCCCTAATGGTCGGAAGAAAGAAACATCATGCCAGTGGAGACAATTGAAGCAATTTTGTTTTGCCATTATAATTTTAAAATGCACCCAATTTTATAATTATGTGAGAGAAGAAAATGATACAATTACGAAAGTAAAATCAACTTTAAAATATGACTGGGCTAAAAAGGATTAGCCTTGTATCGTTTTTTTATTATTTACATGTTCATTTTATTAGAAGTCTTAAAATTTATTGATTTTTTTTCAGAGTAAAATAAATCATAACCTAACCACTTTTTTCATATTTTATTTATTGAGCACTTAAAAACTTCCAGTATCAATGCCTGGCATTTATGGCACGCTAGATATGCGTTATAATTTGAAACGGATAGCATCGCTTCTGTTGGCGAATCTCGAAAGATATTTTATGTCAAACCACCAGAAGTAGTCTCCCATCAACTTCTCGTATACTTAGAGAATTTAGCTCGTTTTGTGTTCAGCTTCCTAATACAGCGAACAGTATGTTTTTCGGGCCTCGTCTGGTTGAATAAAATATTTCGGTTGGGTAAAATATTCGACAGCAATCTACAATTTTGACGTCAAGACCATATACCTTGTTAGGTGTGTTTTTCAGTTATCATGATCAGGAGTGTAGTGGAACCGGAACGCACCGTTCCGGCACCAGTGGCGAAGCGAGGATAAGTGGCGCCCGGGTCATAATATGATTTTTCCACCCAGCCTTTGTTATCATCAGTGGTGTAATCAATGTGTAAAAGGCTTCCAAGGCATCATATTTTTTCTCCCTCTCATCGTATTTGGCTTTCAAAAGTGACATAAACTCATTAAAGCTTAGTCAACACGGTCAGTAACATAGCGAGGGTAAAGTGCGTGACCTCCTTGGTAAAGTGGCGCCCGGGGTATGTTATTATTTTCATGCCGCCTCATCATATTTTGCTTTAATAAATGGCATACACCAAATAATCTTTTGACTTCATGACGCCTCCTAAAATTGGCGCCCGGGGCATCTATACCCTCCCTTGCCCTCCACACCCCGAGCCGCTACGCCACTGATTTTTTTCACGAAAAATAAATAAGAAAATATTGTGAAAACGTCCTTAAAACAGCACAATTTTTGTCACCCAGGTTAGAGCGTTCCGACACTGCTTCTTTTACGACTGCACCACTAATCATGATAACATACACATGGTCAGACAAACAAGCAGCCTACCCATTCACGGATTTAGCCAAAACTTTTATACACGATTCTATTAATAAAACCACATGCCATATCTAAGAAACGCCAAATTTTGGCAATCATACACCGCCAAATTCCAGTAACCCTGTTCCGCCTCAGAGCGGAAGACGCCATGTTGGGGAGTTCTGCGCTGGCAGCCGACGAGTGAAGTCGTATGTAAAGCAGGCAGTTCTCGATCGCAGAGCAAGAGTTCTTAGTGAAGTATGGCGAGTGTTTGCCAGAAAGATATTGATACGGAGTATTGTAATTATTTAATATTTGAATAGCAGCTCAGAATGTTAATCGAGTGTGCTAGAAATATGTGCTTCTTTTCATCTTGTATATAATTCTTCATCATGTGTGTTTTCATTGTCTACGTGTCCCTTAGAGAAACCCCCCAAAAATACAAAGCAAACAAAACACAATGACATAACAGTTACAGACACAAAAATGCACAACAAAATGGCGGTGATTACAATACAAGACACAATCCCAAACAGAACACAAAAATACAAAACAAAGAATGCAAAACAAACATTACACAGACGAAACAAAAAGCACATAACACAAAAGCGAGAACAAAACAGAGAGGGGGGAAGAAGAGGTAAAAACCGAAACACAGCACAAAATAGCAACACAAAAAAGATTCATTTTAATTTTAAGGATTGACTTTATACGACAAATAAAAAAAAGTTGATACGAAATTTGAAGAAGAAAAAGCGATAGAAATTATAATAATAGAAAAAAAATTAACAGATGAAAAAAAGACTTTTCTAAATGAAGAATAAAATACTTTTCAGATCAACTTATACTAGAACTCAACAAACACGCGACTAAGGGAAGGGCAAGAAGAGCAATCTTTTGCATAAATAAACAGATCACAAGCTCTCAGGACCTATAATCCGATCACATATCTGTTTAGAAATCTGAAAACACTTCCCGATCTTAAAGAGATACATTTAAAAATCAAGTTAACTTATTATTTGAAGAGGGTTTTGTTAAGTGACAATTGTTCGTATAAATGGACTCAAATTGATAGTGATCAGCGTCTCCTTCTCCGCCGCACAAACATACTGATGTCTCAGAGAGGTGAAAGCGATTTAAATAAGAAATGAAAGGCCCATGTCCACACACACACGTAGTAACAAAATAAGAATTTATTAAGGGTCAACAGCTCAAGATCTGGGGAAGGTACAAAATGTTTGACCCTTTTTCCAGTGTCCTGCCAAAACAATTTACAATTATTTAATAAATCTTGTTTTAAGTGTTTATGGATATGGATATTTTTAAATTCCCCTCTTTCGGTAGCAAGTTTGGCAAAGCGGTCCGCCGTCTCATTGCCTGGATTACCGGCGTCAGCTTTCACCCGGGATAAATCGACCAGGCCACCTGCCTTGGAAAGTTTTTCTTTAATTTTAATGACGAAATCTGATTTAATATTAGGACTCCTTAAAATCTGAATCGACGAAAGGCTGTCAGTGTAAATGCTTATTTTGTGTCCATTTTCCAGAGCACAGCAGGCTGCAAAATAAATTGCGAAGAGTTCGGCCTTTAAAACAGTGTTAAGAGGCTCTAATTTGAAACAAAAGGGAGGAGAGAAAACGTTATTTTTAAAGCTGCACACTGCGTAACCAACGTTGTCTCCTATCCTTGATCCGTCCATGTACACCTCAAAATCAGCATCATCTAGCTTTACAGGAAATTCAATAATTCTAATATTCGAGGCAAGACTTCACACTGGGCGGTTAAAATCAAAATTGTTTAAGTCAGAATAAGAAGGAAAAATGTTTCCAGTCCTCTTAACCCAAATTTGAAATTTTTTGTAAACCATCAACGCACATAGATGAAGGGAGGGAGGATTCCAGCAAGAATATTTAGATACACAACAGGGTTATTTTTGGACAGAGCTCGTAAATATGAGCCACGGTCAGATGATGACAATTCAGCCGGCACCTCCTTCCCGAAGTTCCCCGCCACATTGGCGGGAGTACTTTTTGCTTAGTTTTTCACCCACTGCGTTTGGGATTCTTGTTCATTTTACTGCCTTTTAGCTTATTTTTTTTTACGTGTGTTAGGAGTATACGAGAAAGTTTAGGGGAGACCACTCCAGCTGGTTTGATGTATGAAAGAAATATGGTGCAAACATGCAAAGAAAACAGTAAAAGTGTTTCGATAGTGGATGAAACATTTATTATTTGCAAGTAGAGCTCGGGCACACTGAATGACAAAATCGCCGCAGACAATTATACGGGTACTGTTATCTGCGCAAAACAGCCCCGTTAAGAGTGGACCATGCACAAACCGTCTCGTCATCGACGATTGGGCCAGCTAGCCAGGCAATACCGCCATTGTTGTATCCTCCGGAGAAGCGAGAACCTGCTTATTATTTCGGACTACTTCTCACCTACAAACTTATGGTTCACCCGGAGGGACGAAGGTTCTTTTGGGTAAAGCCATATATTCATTTGCGAACTACACAGTTCGTGCACCGTTCGCTAGCAGCTGGTTCAGTGGGGTGGAAGGAATTTTTGGCTCGATGAGAGAGGTTCACGAATCGTTCTCGGCTAACCAAATCTTGTCTATTTTTCGGCGAACACAAAGGGATTCACGCTATAGATGTGTTCGAGTCTAGTTAATTGTTTCCGGCGAGCTTCCAACGGACCTGCAAGGTCAAATCATCAAACCAAGGTGTATTCTAAAGCGCTTCCATTGGCGACTGATAAACGATGATTGATGATTCGAAGTGGATTCGCTCCTTTCCCATGCTTTGCGGATGGTTCGTAGATAAAATAATTTCAACAAACGGCTGGCAAACGGTTCGAGAACCGTTCGGCTTGCAAGTGCCTACGCGCCATAAGATTACCAAGTTTCTTTGTTTATGTACAAAAAACAGCATATAAAATAATTTAATTAATATGGACGAGTTTTCAGTTTTATTTATTTGGGGTACACAGAACTTCAGTGCGAGGATCCACTTCCGGTTTCCCTTTGGCGAGTATTACACTGGAAATAAGTCCTCTGCACAGGAACCACTACATTACCCCAAATAATCAAAACAGTGAACTCGTCCATGAGGCACCATATAATTATGATAAATGAAAACTTCAAATTTAAAGAAACATTTTCAAACTGCCCATCCATCTACTCTGGAAGACATATATCACTTCGAAAGACCACAATAAACAATAAACATTGAATGGAAGTCCTAAAAGCCTCTGGAAAACAAAATCTTTCCTCTACGGATGTGAATAGGAGTATATTTTCCTCTTTCGCGTTCAAAG
>BGPR01021368.1:444-26582 GCA_013235015.1 Araneus ventricosus
AGGTATGGATTGAAGATTCCATTTATTTTTTCAAATTCTTTGGTAGTATTGCAATAAATCTTCCTTTTTCTTCTACATCAATTTTTTGCGAGATCTGTAAATAAAGTCCTCTAGTAAGGTATTAAGTAAATCAGGAAACACATCCAGTAACCTTAAAGATTATGGTTGCTAATTTTTTATTCAGATAAGTTGCTGTACAGGTTACAGTTGAATGTAAAATGCTTCTCACCATTTTAAAGTTGGAATTAAAGGCATTTTTTTTTTTTTTTTTTAGAAAAAAGAAAATGAAGTTGGTGGCAACAATGTCAAATAAGATTATAGATCACACTATGGATTTTACACACAGAAAATGAACTGAATAGGTGCAAGACACTAAGAAACATGGTTTAAATTTGAAACACAATTTGATGTTTAAAATTACTTTGTTAAGTGAACCATGAACATCAAATTATGCAAAAGAGATTAAATGGAAATTAACCAAAATCAGTATTCTAAAGAAAAATAAGACAATAATGGATATCAGAAAAATGGCGACAACACAGTAAACCATACTCTTAATAAGACAGAATTTCAGCAATATTAAACCTGAAATTTGCACTAAAAAATTCAACTGAATTGCTAAGAAGTTTAGTTTTTTATGCCACAAAAAAGTGGATTAAAAGAATAATAGAATAAAATTGTTTAGAATGTAAACTTGATGATTCAGAATTTATGCAGGAATTGGAAGTGAATCAAATAAATTTAAAATGAAAAGGATGAAGAGGAAGGAACAAAACATGCCTTTTTTATGATGCAATAGTATTTCAACCAATAGTAAGCATATATAACCAATAGTAAGCATATAACCAATAATAAGATGATGATATAAAGCAATAACTTAACCTCTGCAAAAATGTAATTAAAAGAGCACTTACAAAATTTTGTAACTTCTGTATTTCAATCCCAAGGGTGCACAAATTTTGTTTTAAACTATCAGCTTTTGATCAATCCCAAGGGTGCACAAATTTTGTTTTAAACTATCAGCTTTTGATGACCATTGGTTTGCCTGGAATATTAGATGTCCTGTGCATTAAAAACTATGAAAAAGGAATGCCAGAATTAGTTTAAATTTTCCTTTTAACAATTGCCAAGACAGAAAAATATGAATTCATTGAAAACTGAAATAAATGCTTAAAAAATTTAACTATTTAAAAGCATGCTCTTAAAATAAAGCATTTGAATATCAACTGTATAAAGTTAAGTGTTAGAGTATGGTTAAATTTAACAACAAAATTTAATGAAAGGGTCATTCCAAGTCAACTCAATAAACTTTACAAACCTCACCAACTCAGATTTTCATGAAATTTGGCACCGGCATACTATTGATATTGACTTTAAAAAATTTCAAATTTCATCAAGATATATCGGAACCTTTTTAATTATAGAAATGTAAATTTTCAAAAATTTGCCCAAAAACAGCAAACAGAAAATATTTGAATTGCTCTAGGAGCTCTCCTAATTGAACTAGAGAGCTGGGATAGGTGTCATTTTACAGCATATTTCATGCTATTACTAGTGCTTGTTTATTATGTCTATGTCTTCGTGTCAGTCACCATTAGTGAATGAGTAGCATTCTGCGTTGTGTGTCAAAGGCTCATGCTTGGCATTAGCCTTTCTCAATAACGTTTGGTATTAAACTATTCAATTCGCTTTGTAGAAGAAAAGATCACACCTCACTTACAGAAAGAGTTGAATCAAATAGTTTCGTGAAACAGTGGAAGGTACTTGATTCTATCATCGACGAACCTGTTTCGGTTTATGTTGCCCATGAGGCTACGAACTCCGGTTCTGACAAGGGCTTTGCAACCAGTACTCTAAGTAACCTAAGTTGAATAAGGAATTTCAGTAGAAGACTTGGACGTTGCTGGTTATGATTTTACTATTATTAATTACTGATTGGAAAAGTGGTGCTATTCATCAATTCGAAACCTATGCTGGACGACACACTGTGAAAGGCTGTCTTTTTAATGCATTTCATTAAGCTACCTTTCTGTCACCATTTTTAGCACGTGGATGGGGAACAACTGGCCCAAGAACTTTTGCAGAGAATCTCAGGCTGAGTGAAAAACTGCCAGTGATCAATTTTCAACCAATAGGATTGTGAGGTTTTTAAAAATAAAATTTATTGAAATAATCATAAGAAACACCAAAATTTAAGTGAAATTTTATTTAAATAAAATACCTAAAATTACCTGAATAAAATTTAACTTAAATAATTACTTAAAATTCCAAAGCTCACATTCCCACAATTCAAAATACATATAGGGTAGATGCTCCAGTTTTGGCCACATTGGATCTGTTTTTCCAATAATTAACAAAAAATAATTTCAAATTAACTAATAAGAAGTATTCCAATACTTCAAACAATCCTAATTTTACTGTTTTCAATCTGATTCATTCATTTTTCTCAAACATGTGACTTGTAAACAAATTAAATGATGATCATGTATTGTATACTCACAACTGTTAAGGAATAAGTATTTGCAGTTTTTCATCATCAAGCTCTCAGAATTAAAAGATTAATCTAAAACTGATTACCCTTAGAGTTTATGAGATAAGCTTTCTTTTTATTCTGATTTCATATCAAAATTAATTATTTTTAATATTAAATGGGTGGTGGCCAAAACTGGTACTTTAAATTTACTATATGTGCCAGTTTTGGCCATGCAGGTGGCCAAAAGTGGAACACTACATGTTCCAGTTTTGGCCACATAACTTCATTGTGTTTTTAACCATTACATAAATTTAAGAATATCTGGATGAAATAAAATCAACTAATTTAGTTTTGTTTTTAAAACAAAAGCAACTAACTTAATTTTATTTCTAAAATAAAAGCAACTGATTTAGTTTTGTTTCTAAAATGAAAAGTAACTGATTTAGTTTTGTTTGTTTTCATTTTACATAGTAATGTCTCCAATTAAAAATAAGAAGGCAGATAGCATTTCCATAAAAAAAAATAAAAAAAACTTTTCTACTTGCCATCTAAAGTTGGTAATGCAGTTAGTTAAGGTCATTCAAAATGGAATGTCAAAAACATCTCCATTTTGAATGTTTACCTCACACTTATGTTAGAAAATTTCTTGATGAACCTGAATCGAGTGATGAAGAATATTCTTTTATATGCAAGGATTACTCTAATTTTAAAAATGATTCTGATGAATTTGATTAATGTTGCAATTAAGAATTATAAAAATACATATTTGTGGATATTGTTAGTGAGTATAATAATGCAAATTCTTCATTTGTAAGATTTTTTTAAAAAATCTATGCCTTTGCAATGCAAGTTTATTCCTCTCCCCATTTCTTGTTTCATATTTTATCAAATATATATATATATATGCGAGTATATATAGTTTGTATTTTATCACCCAAATTAAATTTTTGTTTTCTACAATCTTGTTTCTATTTTTTAAAACTGAAATCCGCAACTAAAATCTTAGATAAATTTTATTGCATATCTTTATAAATTCATCAAAAGAATCACATTTAAAATAACAAAAAATAATGTACTAAAATATATATTGCATAAAAATGATTTATTTTTACTTAAAATTCATTAAAATGTCTGTTAAAAATACAATATTAGTGTTGGCCAAAACTGGTGCATAGAGGTGGCCAAAACTGGTGCAGAGTGGCCAAAACTGGTGAAAATGGGGTTAAATTATTTAAAAATTCATAACTCAAAATCTAAAATATTCTTCAGAAAAAATTTATAACTATCAGAAAGCAAATAAAATTTGCTAAAGAATAGTATAAGTATGATTTAATATGCTTTAAATAGACATCCACAGTGAAATTTCCATTTTAAATTTTCTCTTAAGGTGGCCAAAACTGAAGCATCTACCCCAAGCCAAATTTGATAGTTTTTTTTTTTCTTCCAACACTTTGCCATGTACATCACCAACAAAGTGACAGACATATTAACTTTTACTATCAGTAGAGATTTGGAGGTAAATTTGACTCAACATCACATAATCTTCAATACTAACTATTTAGCTTCACAGAATGACCACCAGATCAATTATACCACACAAAATCAGTCAAAAAAGCACATATCAGTTATAAAGCACACTACAGTCAAAGGAAACTTGAGTAGCATCAAGTGAAATGTATAACCATCCTATTATAAATTCATATAAGTTCTTTTATTTCAGGACACAAATTTTGTAAAGTTCTTTAGAATTTTACGAATTCTAATTATAGCTTCATAAATTCAAAACAACTTAATAACTCACACAAAATATTAATAAACACTTTGTCCTCGTAATGCGGTTTTAACAAATAAAAAATCAATTAATAATTGTTAATATTTTAAGATAGTAATGTACGAACGACCACTCCATAGGTCATTGTCTAAAATTCTCTTCAAATTTCTCAATAAAAACAAAACTTTAGATCTTTCGAGTTCCTGTTTCCACACAGAAGGAATTATCTTGTTTTTTAACTAATTAGTAAATCAAATTAATTTTATTCAATAAGCTAAATAAACTTTTAATAAATCTATCTGATTGCCAGAAACGAACCTGTTTTGGAAATAAAAAAAGGCAATTTAATTATTGGCAGTCTTTCTGAATTATATAAAAGTCTCTTCGGCTAGACTTAAGTTTAATGTGCGTTCGCCAAAGTTGAATTTTTTTCTGGCGATTTCTCGCCAAATGTGGTGCACGTTAGTTATTTTATTGCAACCCTTTAATGAAAATGCCGACGCCAAGGTTGAAATTTTTTTGGCGATTTCTCCCGTAATGTGGTAATCCTAATTTTTCATTTTAACCCTTAAAGGATACCAAATTTAAATTAGCTAACGATTCTCCTTCGAGAATTTGAATATTCTGCGGTTAAAAGAAATTCCGTTAACAGTTCGATGTTCTCTTTGCTCGAAGTCCGTAGACTCCGACGGTTGTCTGATTTTCTCCTTGCGCTCGTGTTTTAATGGTTGCCTTCATCAACCTTTTTGTTCCATTTGATTTTACTCCAAGTTTTTTCTAAAATCCGTTGTCTTCTCGTGGTGATGGAGCTGCATGAATTTCTTAATCTTGATGATGGGTTTATTTGGTGCGGTAGAAAGTACGGTCAGAATACCCATTATGTTAAAAGATCTGTGCGAAAGGGTAGTTGGTTTGAATGTAGTAACCTTCGAGGAATCTCCGTTTTATACCAGCCACAAACCCGAGATTCGCGAAAATAAGGTACGTTCTTATTTTGCTTAAATTTCGATATCTTCACCTTCATTTTATTTCCGTTTTATCCTGATTTTCGCTTATTTTGAAAATTTTCTGTTTTAACTTTTTTACACTTTGTCACTTCGTGCATCATTTTAAATCAGTTACCCTAATTTTCCATTTTTAATTAATATTCCTTTCATATTTTTCAGTAAGAATTCTTGTGAAGTGTTTCTTAATCGTTTAGAATTCCGTTTTTTAATTTTATCGTATACTTTCTTGCATGGCTCTTTTCCTCCGTTTTTCTCCCTCTTGCTGCCAAGTTTGGCGCTTTTTTCCAAATCTCGTAGCCATTCAAGATGGCAGACTTTTGGCGACTGTTTCATAGTTGGCGTGATTTTTGCCAACTTGGCGGGAAACCGCACATCAAACTTAAGTCTTACCATTTTATGAATTATAAAACGGTCATGACATACCACGGAATGCACGGATTATATTTCAAGCTATGGGAAAATATTTCGTAGTTTAGAAATGTAGATGGCGCTTCCTTCACCAACGAATAAGCAATTCAAGGGTATTTAACAAAGAAAATATTGACTACTCACGGCCAGGAGATAAATACAATTATAAATGAAAATACCGCTGGCTTTAGGAACACTACAAACAGACAAAAATTTGAATGATTTAGGGATTTTTACTGCAAGGCTATCATTCCGTATTCTACCAAAATGGTCAAATTAAAAAATGTCAAATTCATTGGAGGAAAATATGAAGGTCTCGGTTTTACTTTTTCAAAAGATCTTGCTATGGAACACACCAAAAAACTTCTGGTTGTTTTTGATTTTACCGCTGCATTGATTGAAAACATGTTCCAACGTGTTCCTAGAGTTAATAATTATCTACAATTTTCATTCTCAAATATTATTTAAAAAGTTAATTTAATTTGATCAAAAAATTCTGAATTAAATCAGCTTTTTTTACTTTATTCCAGAGTACAACTTGTTAATGTTTGTTGTAAAGAAAATGGAAAGTTTTCTTTTGCTTTATATGGTAGAAGATTTATCTAATCCAGGCGATGAGTCTATTTGGCCAGTTCGGGTTCTAGAAGATGTCCCTCTTTCCCGCGTTACGTGTGGAAAAGACGTCTACCCAACCGGAGGAACCAGAATAGACCTCTAAATCTTGGAAGAAATTAAATTTTGTACAGATCAGTGGATTTTGACCGATGAAAAAGAGTATTCTCAGTATATTCAATAATTCAGTAGTATATTCAGTATTCTCACTATATTCAGTATTATCAGTATATTCAATAATTCAGTATTCTCGATAATTCAGTGCATTGTTGTGCGTACAAATTATAAAATTTTAAAACGCTCGATGATTTTTATCTTGGGCTAATCAACCCTCATCGTTTGAATGAGTATATTTTTATGGAGATTGTGATTCAACATTATGAAAGTGTGATTGATTGATCCATAGTAATAAAAAAAATTAATTTCTGTTTTGAGTTTTGTGTGCTCTTTATGTACCTACAGCAGTAGTTAAAACTATTTTTCAGGAGATTTTTCTCAAATATGTTGAAAGCACTGTCAAACTGATTTTAATAATTCATCAGGTGAAATAGATGAATTGCTATAGAACAATCACACTTTCTATTCACACATTAAATTTTATTTATGCATACATACATTCTATATATCTGTGTGTGTTTCTGTGTATGTATCTGAGTATGTATATGCAAATATATATGTGTGTATATGCAAATATATAAGGTAGATGCTTCCGTTTTGACCACCTTAAAAAAAGAGAAAATTTGAAATAAAAATTTCACAGTGGATGACTGTTTAAAGCATATTAAATCATACTTATACTATTCTTTAGCAAATTTTATTGGCTTTCTGCTAGTTATAAAAATTTTCTGAAGAATATTTTAGATTTAGAGTTATGAATTTTTAAATAAATTAACCCAATTTGCACCAGTTTTGGCCACATTAATATTATATTTTTAACAGACATTTTAATGAATTTTAAGTAAAAATAAATCATTATGAAATATTTATTTTAGTACATTATTTTCTGTTATTTTAAATGTGATTTTTTTTTATGAATTTATAAAGATATGTAATAAAATTTACCTAAACTGATTTTAGCTGCAGATTTCAGTTTTAAAAAACGAAACAGGAATGCAGAAAACAATAATTTAATTTGGTTGATAAAATACAAACTATAATTTTAAACTATATATACTCGCATAATTTTTTTGATACATTTATTTTTATTTATATTATAATTTTCATACATTGAAAAAGCATAGATTTTTTTAAAAATCAAGAATTTGCATTATTATACTCGCTAACAATAATATCCACAAATATGTATTTTCATAATTTTTAATTGCAACATTAATCAAATTCATCAGAATCATTTTTAAAATTAGAGCAATCCATGCATATAAAAGAATATTCCTCATCACTCGAGTCGGGTTCCTCAAGTTGAAATTTTCTAACATAAATGTGAGGTAAATGTTCAAAATGGAGATGTTTTGGACATTCCATTTTGAATGGTCGTAACTGCATTACCAACTTTAGATGGCGAGTAGCAAATTTTTGTTATGGAAACGCTACCTGCCTTCTTATTTTTAATTGGAGCCATTACTATGTAAAATGAAAACAAACAAAACTAAATCAGTTACTTTTATTTCAGAAATAAAATTAAGTTAGTTGCTTTTATTTTAAAAACAAAACTAAATTAGTTGATTTTATTTCATCCAGATATTCTTAAATTTATGTAATGGCTCAAAACACAATGAAGTTATGTGGCCAGAACTAGAATATGTAGTGTTCCACATTTGGTCACCACCCATTTAATCTTAAAAATAATTAATTTTGATATGAAATCAGAATAAAAATAAAGTTTACCTCATAAACCGCAAGGGTAATAAGTTTTAGATTAATCATTTAATTCTGAGAGCTTGATGATGAAAAACTTCAAATACTTGTTCCTTAACAAAAACCATAACAGTTGTGAGTATACAATACATGATCATGCATTTAATTTTTTTAGAAGTCGCATGTTTGAGAAAAATGAACCAATCACATTGAAAATAGTAAAATAAGGATTGTTTAAAGTATTGGAATGCTTCTTATTAGTTAATTTGAAATTACTGGTTAATTATTGGAACAACATATCCAACGTGGCCAAAACTGGAGCATCTACCCTGTGTGTGTGTATATGCAAATATACATGTGTGTATGTATGTATAGGGTTCCCAGTGGCAACTATTTGTTACTAAAATTGGGCCTGGGTGGCTATAGAGACTATTTTCGTGTAAAAATGGCCTACAGCTGTTACTGTCTAATAAGAAAACATGAATTTCTTAATAAACCATTTTCAGTTGGTCAGACACGAACAAAAGAAAGATATGACTGGAGTTGTGTTAACATTGTAGGTAATGAGTCATTTGAAGGAATTAAGTTTCCATTACTATTCAATGAGTTGGCATATTTTCATGTTTCTGAGCATGGATTGCCACCTTGCCTTGGCCACGACCTTTCTGAAGGAATCGTTTTATATGATTTGGCATTATTTGTGAAATATTTTATTAAAGAAAAAAATGGTTATCTTACAAAAAAATTAAATTTTATAATTTTGAAATTTTCTTATTTGGGAAATGAGTCGAGAAATAAGCCCAATGAAATAAAGGCAAATAAAAATAAAATAACTGGCCATTCATGCAGCCCAAGGTAAACCTGGAGTTTAGGGTGCGTACTATTTTCTCGCCAATTTTCTTTGGAACATATTTATTTGACGTTGCCAAACGCTGTTTAGGATGCGCAGTGAGTTTTTTTAAGATCTCCTGTGTATTCGATGCCTACGGCATCTTAAAACGAGACATTGAGCATGCAATGTCTTTGGCATTGCAAGTGTGCACCAGGCAATTTTTTTTAATTTAAAAAAACATCAGCGGCTTCACTTTCAGCAAAGTGGGCCCCTCGTAGCTTTGCTTTTTCATTGAGAAACGAAACACACAGGAAAAACACGATGTCTGAAGACGATGAAACGTAGCAAGGGAACTATTGTTTCCAGAAAAAACACTCCTTGTTAGATATTTTGAAGCCATAATTAGCAACACAGAGAAAGAGAATCAATAAATTAAATGAACGAAAATCTTCAGAAGAGAAGTAAATGGTTATTGAAAAATATCGTTTGGTAAATGATCAAGAATTCCAAATGAAGTATTATTCAAATTCGTACGTCGACCAATGGAAATAAGGTGAAATTAAGTGCATGCGCCGTAGACCTGTAAACAAATCACTGTCGGCGCATGCTCAAACGACGACAAAAAAATTTTCAACTCGCATCCAAAACAATTGTTCTGGCACACTCTTCTCTTGGCGAGCTTACAGGAAACGAAGTGAGTAGGCACCCTAAACTCCAAGTTAACCATTTTTATTATAATGTACTAAACAAACAGCTCCAGAACAGCACACATCTACATGCTCAGCTAACCGAAATGAGCTCAAACATGTGTTTACTTTATATTTTTGAGAAGCTCCTGTCAACTATTGCATTATCTTCGGATGTACACTTACATGAAAAATTTCAGCTCAGTCGGTTGATGGGATGTTGGGGGAAAATCTTATGCAATATTCAAATGTTAGTTAGCTGATCATTTAGTGATTTGTTTTAAGATGTGAAGTAATTTCTTGTTCTAAAAACAGTTTTCTATGACTTTTCAGCATGGAAAGCATAGAAGACATTGGACATCCAAACAAGAAAACTAATTGATGCAATGGAAGCAATTAGGTATGTGTATTTATAAAAAAAATAACATAAACTAAATTTGTTTTAAATATATTAAAGCTATAAATTTCAAAGTAATTTATTTTTTTATGTTTAAACGTTACATTGTATCCTAAAATATATTTTATTATTAAAATAGCCTTTTTTACATGAGGTGAAAAAAAATTAACTTTTGTGGGTAAATAATAGGCTTAATAATTCTTGTCAGTTTGTATGTTTTTGGAATTTTTGAAACATGTTTGTACCAATCATAGCTTTACATTAAACAGATAGCTAATAGTAAATTTACTTTTTGACATCATTACCATATAACCTAGGTCTTTTTCTAAAAACAATTTTTTTTTCAATATACTTTAGTATCCTGTGTCTAAAAAAAAAGTATTTGGTGCCTTTGAAACAGCATTTATATATATAAAAAAAAGGGGTTGGGTGCTATAGTGTTCGATTGTAGTAACATTTCTTTTTCAATGAACTTAAATTAAGCTTGTTAAACTTTGAAAATAGCAAAATCACTGAAGAATTTTTCTTTGTCCAATTTGTAGTTTATGGGTGTTTTATAAGGTTGAATCATGATAAAGGATCCAAAGCTTCCAAAAATAAGAAAAAAAGGTGTGCCATGAATGAAATTATAATATATAATGAAAATATTAAGTCTCTTGATTCTGTTAATTGTACCTAACTTATTGTATTGTAATCATGGTTTGTGATTTTTTTTTATTTAAATCTGATGTTTTTGATTTTTTAAGTTAACAAAATTTTAACATGTTCATCCACTCGGCTCTTCAATTATGTCTCATTTTTTATTTTATCCTTTCAGGAAATCCTTATCAGCTGGATCCTGTCTGCACCGTCTTCGTGGAGAAAGTACCTCTGGAACCGCCATGCATACATGGGTTTTCGTCATTTTACAAAATTTTCCTCCATTTCGTGAAATTTTAAAAAAATAGTCTGTTTTACCATCGAAATGTTATTTTGTTTTTAAATTAGTTGCATCCAACGTTCTAATAACACTATTATTTTCAATTTTTTTTTCAGCTTATAACTAGAACAGTTCTGTCGGATTTAAAACAAGAATGGTTAAAATATCATTTACCGTGTGTTTTTTTTCCTTGACAGTTGTTACGGATTCTTCCCAGATGGCGCTTTTGTGCATCTTGTGGCAACGGCTTCCTCCGCCATCAGAGTCAGATTGCGTGGCAGGCATGGAAACGGAAGGAATGGCTTAAATGGAAAGTGCCGGGAAGTTTTACTATAATCTTGTAAATAACTTATAATGTCATATCTTCCTATATTTATCATTTACTCATAATAAATAATATGAAAAGGCACTAATTGGAATTTCATTTGCACCACTGAATCTCAGATGCTATAAGTTGAAAGTAATTTTTCTCTAGCTAGTTTTCTCTTGCAACACTTTTCCGGAACATAGCTGGCAATTTCATTGGCTGACCGGGGCAGGTGACGTCATAATCTTCAATTGAATGACTTTGATTATTATTTTCGGCTGTATCTAACGTATTTATTCTTCTCACACACTTCGCGTGCAGTATAATAATGATTTTCACGTTGCAATTTTTTAATATTGTTTTGGATTAACTTTTCTAATTGTCACGAAAAAAATAAGTGGGAAAATCAATAATGTGTATCTTTTGTTTTCAAAACTTTTTCATGTCATTGTGGGTGGTTTTTTTCATTTTGTTGAAGTCCTGATTCCACAGGCAACGCCATGCGCGTACTGCTAATATGTATATTTTTACAACTCGTTGTCTATGTGTATAAATGTCTGTATATATGTTTTTGTAAGTCATATTTTTAATAAATTGTTTTTTATTCAATCGAATTGCTTTACCTGTTATTTGAACATAATTGCACTAAGTGATTTAAGATTATATTTCATAATTTAATGTTTAATTTATCTGTCATATACAATTATAATTCGTATATCTGTTTATGTTCGTAATTCATTATATACTGGAGAAAGAGTGAGGCATCATACCTCTTCATTCTATTACATTGCAGTGTGAATAAGATTTTAGAATTCATATATCAACTGTGCTATACAATTGTGTGTACCTGAGCGTTTTTAAACATGTGGGCTGAACAGTAAGAACTTGTTGAGGTTAATTATCTTAAATTTAACATGTTGTGCTTTCCATTAATGGAAAAGTATATTTAACGGAAAAGAAAAACACAATTTAAAGTCAAATTTTGTTTCTTTGGCTAGTGGTACAAAAACAGTTTAGCCTTCGGGAAAAGAAGTAGTTGGTCATTAACTTAATGCCTATTGCACAGTTATACATTGTCTCTGGTCTAAAATTTTCTTTATGACTTATAAAGTAACTAACTGTATACTAAAAGTTTAGTGTTTTCTAATACCTCTACATTATTACACATATTGAAATGATGTACTAAATATTTCATAAAATTTATTCAAGTTTTTAAGATATTTTGATTTTGGCTTCTGTCTTTCGAGTATAATTAATTTATTTCTGATTATATGTATACTGGTTTTGAAGAAACCTCTACAGTTCTTCCATAATGGGCTCTTCTAAATACAATCGGCTCCTAACTATGAGCAGGGGTTAGGAACCAATTTCCACTTTTTTGGGGGGTGCTAACTTCCAAATTAATGAGCATTTTTGTACGAGCAAATTTCAAAATTTGGATTTTTATACGGTGGGCTTCCAAAATAACGGGCACTGACCAGGAAGTAATGGGAACTTTTGTACGGTCAACTTCCAAATTTACGGTCAGTGGCCAGGAAATTACGGCCACATTCATAAAATCACGGTCAGAATGTTTTACGGACAAACTGTATTTTAACGGGCAATGGACGGACCCTGGGCTGCCGGTCACTGCCCGTAATTTTGCGAAGAAATTTTTTACAATGTATACTCAACATACAAGGTGCGTTCGAAAAGTTCGGTGAATGGTCTCATAAAATAAAGGAAACAATGTATGCAAGCAAAATACCTTTACTGGCATTCAAAGTAATCACCATTAGCTACAATACACTTTTGACATCGGTTGTACAGCTACTGGAAACTGTCAGCAAACACTTCTTTCGGTATCGCTCGAAGCACCGTTGTCACACGTTACTGGACCTGCGCAATGTCGGAAAAGCGTAGACCTTTTTCTTACGCTTTTGCAAATGTTCGTGAATAATGTGGCTCACACTGTCTAGGCTTATCTTCAATTCTTCTGCTATCATTCTCAAAGACAGCCGTCGATCATCCGCAAGCATCCGTCGCACTCGTTCAATGTTGTCTGGAGTTGTGCTTGTTGGTGGTCGACCCGAACGCGGCTCATCTTTGACATTTTCCTTTCCGCTTCTAAAGCGTTTAAACCACTCAAAACACACTTTTTACTCACTGCGTCCACACCGTGCACTTTCACTAACATTTCCTGTGTCTCCGTCGCCGTTTTGCCTAATTTGAAACAAAACTCGATGTTCACGCGTTGCTCCATTTCGCAGTGACGGGCCTTCTCACAATCACTCTTTAAATTGGTCGTAGCGCGCACTTCCGCTTAACTGCCGTGATTTGGACGCTAGGGGGCACTAGTTGCCATGTCTCTCACTGCGTCAGCGTGAGCGCAGCATCCGAACCAGCGCGGTTATTCAATTATGGGACCATTCACCGAACTTTTCGAACGCACCTTGTATTTTAATAAATGTAGCTAATATTAACAAGAATAAGTAAAGTTGTTTCATACCAAGTTAATTATAAATTTAAAGTTGTGATAAAATATGCTTAAAATTTTAAGAATATATTGATTATAATTACCTTTATAAAATAATCGAGAAAAACTGATTTCTTTTTAGTTGCCTTTCGCAGTTCTTCCTCAGCTCTTTTTAACACTAACTCCTCTAGCTCTTTTTTTTTATATATATATCATTTTTAGAAGAATTTTTATACTCCTGCCACACATCATTAGTTTTACATTGAATATCCTTCAAAGGTTTATCTGATGAAGACTTTTTGAAATTTTCAAAAAACAATTCATACAATATTTCTAGAAATGAAGACATATTTCCGATTTGACTTGTTTTGTGTACTATGCGGTTTTAAAAACTCCCGAGACACCAGACAGTAGAGCTGTTGGCCACTATGGTTACGAGGTTCAACCACTTCAGAGAGAGGTGTGAGGTGATTAGTTTGGTTTCGGAAAGAATCGCCCTTGAAAACGATCGAAAAATTGTGCATAATGCTGTCGAAGGAAAACAACATCATTAAGATCAGAAAAGATCGAAGAAAAACAATATTATTATTAAGCAACATTGAAGAAAAACAACGCATAATAAAAAGAAAAAATTAGTATAAAAACAATCAAAAACATTTTTCATTTTCGTTTTCCAAATAATGAAAAAAAGATCTTCAAAACAATTATCCACTTAAATCTCATCAGATATTAATAGCTATGAAATTGATTAGTGGAAAAAACATCCCAGAGAAGAAACGAAAAAGAGAAGAACTATTATTGTTAAAAAAAACTATGAGAACCCAAGGGGGGGGGGGGGAATTAGTCAACAGATTAGCAGACTTAATGTTTACGAAGGATTTGCGGTTTGAGAATATTCGTTATTTTATTTTATTTTCGGTTACAATGAGATTTTGTTTTTTTAGTACATACTAAGAAGATGTAACTTCAAACCTGACTAAAAGTATTTTTTTTCACGAAATATTCACTGAGTTTCAAGTTTGTTGTAACATGTTTATTTGTGCTTGCTTGGAAACTCGTATTGTCACAATACAACATATCGGTCCCTTTCATTCCAATCTCATCATGGGAAATAGCAAATTCTCAAAAATAAGCCTCATGCATCAAACATTATTATGAGCTGTCCCCTCTAGCTATTATAAAGAAAAGATAGTATCCATTGTGTTCAATGAACATTCATCCTATCTATCGTTTATGTTTTTCTTGTGTGGTTAAAATGCTTGACCTCAGAACATCACTGAGAAAAAAAATCAAGTTTAATTTTCTTTCGCCAAATTTAATTTTATTTTTCAAAAATCAAGAATTTAGCTTTAGCTCTTGGGGAGGTGGCAGCCGCATAGAACCCCCACTGGATTCGCCACTGTAGGGATATAAGTTAAAATTATGACAGAAAAAATACATTGTAATATTCAGTTTTGAATGTTTGTGTATTAATTGTTTAAAATGAAAATATGTAATAAATAACCCAAAAATATGCAGTATTAATTGGGAAGCCGATCATATAACAAGATCACAGAAATTTCAACTAGAAATTCAAGCTGCTGTTATTTGTTTTCATATCGCCTCATATTCACATAAAAACAGACTTTCATATACTACATTTTGTATTTAGGAAATCAAAATATTAATTTTGATATTTTTTCAAAATTTCAGACTCACCTTTCAACTGATTTTTTATATATGGAAATATTACTTAATACATTAAATGTATAATATGAACATATTTTTTCATAACTTCTAAGCTTTATATATAGGGCAGCTTACATAAAAATTCCAGTTCAATACCATTAGGAGTTAGAAAGATATTGGCAATATATTTTATGAAATACGATACAAAAGTGAACAAAATGACACAGATTTCAGCTCTTTAAGTCAAATAGTTATCGAGTTAAAATCGTTTAAAGATTATGAAAATTTCAAAGATCCATAACTCGGACACAAATCATTCAAATAATCTGAAAATTGGAATTTTTCATCTAGTGCACTAATACTACTTTTCAGCAAACATCAACAAAATTCAAAGACACGATGTCTCGGCCATTGGTTGATTTACTCTGTTAAAAATGATTTATATTGAGCAGACATATTAACAAATAATAAAAGAAGAAAAGTAAAGACCATCTTCGATTCAATATAAAGATAATTCAGAGTAAAAATAATTCTCAACATTTTATTAAGTTACCAAAAGGAAAATATTCCAATTAGAAAGGCATTTGAGATACAGAAAAAAAATTAACATTCGTTACAATTTCAAAATAAGTGACAATCACAACTCCTCCACGAAACCATATTCCGGTTCTCCATCTCCCAGCAATAGACAAAGTCTATTATTCTGGACAGCAGTTTTCAAGCTTACGCTTCTGATCTTTCTTTTCCTCATCAGCACTCGCATCGGTTTCATCGAGAAACTCGAAGACTCTTTTCCATTTCGGATTTTCCAACTCGATTTCTCTTGTGTCGCTACTTTTAAGAAATCGCAGAAAAGCCTCCTTCAAACTCTCCCTGTCTCCTTTGGATAGCGTGGCTTCTCGTAAGCACACTTCCACCATATGCCATCTCTCCCTCAGGATGCCTGAGTAGAAAAGTTGTAAAACATCAGAATCAAATACAAGTTTTACTCTGTCTGAAGCATCCAAATTTCTGAAGATTACTTCAATAGATTCAGAATCTTCAGATTTCAAAAATACATACAGAAAATGACATGCATAAAGAGTACCAAACTGAGATTCTTTAACAACAAAACATTTTTTAAAATCGAGAGGACTCTTCAGAAAAAATTCCTGAAACAATTTCGGAAAATAGTGACCTGAATATCTAAATCTATTAGCCATCTTGCTTAGCAGATCGCCATAGCCACTTGGAGGAAGAAAAGTCCAAATGAGGCCTACGTTCTCCAAGAAGAGATCTCGCAGCGGCAAATCGAAGAAACACAACAAAACATGGACAGGATGCGCCTTAATTGCTTCCATCTGCTGTTCGGGAGTCATTACGGATAATAAATAACACACGACACCGGAAAGACTTTCCTCGTCAAAATCGTGATTAGCTAGCACAGCGTGGGCAGATCTCATTAAAGAGGCTTCTCTCTCTTCATGCGTTAACTTCAGAAAAAAAATACTCAGCTGCTATTTTATTGTCGTCTTCTATTGACTGTTCAAAGGCCCACTGATTAAAGGAGGTCAGGTTTCTGTCCGATGTTCTCCGCAAGAAATCTAGCACATCGAGTTCGCCTTTAAGAACGTGAGGCCAACAAAAGTACAGAAAGTACGAATTGTTTTCATTCTGATAATGATCCCTCATCTTTCCAGGGAGTTCTTCCCAAAGAAGTCGAATGTAATCTTCCAAGCAATATACGCAAGCTAGTTGGAAACGTGTCTGGACATCTAGCACATTGCAACGTACGAGTGCTTCCGCTGTTTTCTTGTCATCTATCGTTCCTGCTGTAGTCCAACAAAGTTTTACCCAAACAGGTAAATTGATATCTTCCAACAGAATCGAAAAAATATCTTGATGGATCTCTTTCCATCTTCTTATCTCTACGCCAATTGGATGAAATATATCAATCATCTGCTTCGTCAGCGATTTGGGTAAATCAAGTTTCGACACTTTATCTACAACCTTATCTAAAGTAGTTTCGCGCAATAATTTTTTCATTTCGTTGTTATAATATCCATGAATTGGGAATTTCAAAATGGAACCTGAAATATCTGAGTCACTCCACAAAAGGACAGCCACCCTCCTGAGAGCCATTTCCTTGAGGGACAACAGCAGAAAGCATTTCAGTTGCTTCTCCATTATTACAGCAGTGAAATAATTGATAAGATATTTCAAAAATCAGAAGTGAAAGTATTTGGTGAAGAAAGTTAGAATTGTCTTTCAATTTTTGTTATAAATTTGAATACTGTATCTTCCTCGATTTTTTTTTATTTATAAGAGGATACAGCTGCTTGGTTCCGGAGAACATGTACATCCACCGTATGTATTGGGATCCGAAAACATGTACCTGAAATGAAAAACACAAAATTGTAAGTATACCCTCTATTCATCTAATGGACCAGAAATGATAGGAGAGATTGCGACCCTTTTCTGAAAATCGAAAACTAATACAAGTCATAAAATGACATAATTAGGATATTAATGTGTCATACATATACAAGATGTCCGAGGAAGATCTTTATTATTCTAAAAATTAATAACAAAATTACGAAATGAAGTGACATTGGCGGCGAAAGAATGAAGAAATCTCAGTTTCCTTCTAGTATCAAAAGTCAAAAGTAGATGGCGCTAATTACTTGTCAGCTGAAAACAAGAAACGAAAATAGCGACCGCTCTTTGGGGAAAGCGCATTTTGGATTGTGTAAGCAAAATTGCCGTAAATCCGACTTCTTAGCTTGAGTGTGTTTCGCCCTGCAGCTCGATATCCTCTTTCCACTAATTTTTAGTGCGTTTTCATTTAAGCTTTAAAAGTTTGTTTTTTCGTTTATTAAAAGTATGTGTACTTACCTATCGATTACACAAATTTCTTTCAATTAGGAACGATGTCAAGTGTCCATTCTCGGCAGTTCGAACGAGCTCAGCTGCATTGTTCTACCAACACGTGGAGATGTATTGGGGTACTTTAATTGCATTAGGATAAGAAAAGAGGGATCATGTATGTACAAACCGTAAGTGATAGAAATTCTTGAAAATATCGTTGTTATGCTTGAAGAAATTCGGTGCAAATCTTCAATTCTAGTTTTTCATCATACAAGATTTACTTTGATAAAAACAGAACATGATAAGCCAGTTTAAACTTGACGCTGGCCGAAAAAATTTTTCGGAAAAAAAAACATCGGCAAAGGTAGATTCTTTTTGTCTGGAGATATATGGAAAATAATATTTCGTCCTCTATTTCCATTAGGATTAAAGTTGTCCCCACGTAGCACCAGATATTGTCTTATATCTTAAAATTCGAGAAAGTAATATTGTACAATATTTTTCCCAATATTGAAACAGTGTAAAACATAGGATTTTTTCAATACTGTACAATATTTTTTCATAATATTGGATAATGTCATATAATACTGTATAATATTATACCATATTAAATAATATTGTACTATATGAATAATATTATATAATATAACATTATAGTGAATATTTTAAAAATACATTTTAGAAGCATGGAAAAATATAAATCACTTAATACCGAACTGCTGAACAACACTTCATTATTTTTTGAACACATCTACTTACAGCAAGCTTTGAATCCGGGAACTTCTGCATCCCAACCCGAAGCCGTACCTCTAGACCAGCGAGACTCCAATCAGTGAGCGTAAATGAAGATAACAACATGTAGTTAGAAATTTCGGATTTTCTACGAAATTTCACGTTCATTCACAATTAATCTGAATAATTTTCTTAATTAAATTATCTTTTATCGTTACAATTTCGAGTTCAAAATGAAATTAGAAGTCAAAGAGGAAGCAATTTTAGCTCTTATATCTAAGTGTGCTAATTTAATAAATTAAAAGGCAAATGTTTAAAAGTAATTATAATAATATGTTTGAAAGGTTTTCAAATAATTTTGAAATTTATTTATTCCTCTTTCAATGTATTAAGAGACGCCATTTATAATTAGAGTATTGATTGAACATCAAATACAAGATTCGCAACCAAAAATCACGTGGATATTTTTACGATGAGAATAACACTCAAATTCTTAATCCAAATCTGAGAGCTGTTTTATGGTTAACTTCATTAGTTGAATCCGGCCCGTCTTTTATATACAGTAAAACAAAATGACTATGTAAACATTATTATTCAAATGAACATTTTTTAAAATACTTTTTCAGGATACTGAGTAATATAGTGTTATTGTATTCCATGCTGCCATCTGGCGACCAATAAGAATAACTTCACCTCAAAATAAGATTCAACGCTGATATATATTGTGTTACCGTAATATTGTGCTACCATCTGTCGAACATAAGAATAACTTCACCTTAAAATATTGATCAATGCTGTTTAATGTAAAAATCAAAATATCATGTACATTGCATTGTATAGTATGATATAATATTCAGCATCTTAAAGAATAATTGTTCCAGTGGTGTTTTTGTAATAAAACCTCCAATCGAGTGATATCCTGAGTTAAAATGAAGATTTTTATAAATAAACATTGTTTTTATATTATTTGTGAAAATTTAGTATCTCGGAAATACTAATACATACAATACAATACTTTATTACAGTATTTGGTGTTCCTCGGTGTTCATAATATTGTATAATATTGTGCAAACATTTTATAATATTTCTGTGTAACCTGGGTCAGAAAGAGGATAGAAGAGACTGCAAATGACGGGAGCTTCCCAACAAGGGGGTTACATGCACAGGTTAAATGGTAGTTTAAGTCAAGGGGGTGGAGGGAAAATGACTTTTCAGCTCGTAAGTTCTAAGCAATTGCAGTGATCAAAACACTTATAGGATAAATGTTGTTCGCTATGGTAAGGAGAAAATTCGCTTAGTTTGAATTTCCTTTCTATCTGCAATGGTAAGGGAATTATGGGGAAAATAAAATTTTAACCCTACACCTTTCCACCCTCTTTGAGATGCATAGCCCAACTACGAACACGGACCAGATATTCACCTTCCTTGCAACATATCCCTCCCCGTATAAAATCTAATCAAAATTTCTCTAATTATTTATCGTTTTCACAAGATAACATGGGCAATAACATTTGCAAATCGCAGTTTTTAAGGAATTACGATTAGCAAATGTTTTTTTAGAAAATAAAATACAAAACTTGGATGCATTTTAAATGCATTTTGCGCATAAAGCACTAACACTTCCTCATTCAAATTACACGCCCAACCAATCTTTCATTAAACGCAATAAGAATACAAAAAAAAAGGAAACTTTGAAGATTGAATTAATGTAAATGTAGATTATCTTTCTCTATTATTTAATTACGGTTGCGTTTGAATTTCAATTTCTTTTTAGAGAATTTTTATCTAAATATTTTCTGAAAAATAAAGACTTTAAATATTTTACTTGGTTTATAGTAGTCATAAGTTGGAATCTTCAGTTTTATTTAACATATTTCGAACTAACATTTTATTATATTCAGAATCTTCAATTGAAAATTATTTCATCGGATAGCTTTCATTTTAAATAAATAATAGTAACAAATTATTAAATTAACAACTAATTTAAATAATTTGCTAAATTAAATTTTAATAATATAACTCAACTACTGGTCTAACTATAACCAACAAGTTGGGGAAACAAGCTGAGTGTCGGAAACCACCAGGGACTGAACTTAACTGTAACCAGTTTTAACTGAAGAGAACTTTCCTTCCCCGCCACCAGGGTTTTGTTTACTTGCTCTCGTTTTTTTTTGGCTTCCAACTATGCTACGCGCGTTTTTTGTAATCCCCTTTTTCTAACTTTTGTAAATGTAAAATTAATCATGTAAACCTAATCATTATTAAATATTTTTTTATTCTTAAAAATTTACTCCCTGACTTCATACCTGCCACATAACTGAGATATTTCAGATTGGATTAAAGCCACTCCAATATGAAGCAAACGAGATACGACCAAACAAAGGTAAGCGATTTTACTTACCTATAATTTAAAGATGTTTGTATCGTAACAATAAGTGGCATCCCTGTCGGCATAATGGTGTGGTTTATTTAATTTAGAGCTGAAAAAATATAGATTAGAATTTGAACTGATTTATTATTGAATTTATATATTATTGCATTTATATATTATTGAATTTTACTGAATATAAATTCCGAACAGTTCAATTTTAAAAATGGATGATAAAAGTGGCAGGTTAAAAAAGAAACGGGGAGTAACGAGAACATCTGTTACTAAAATTTGTAAAGCTATTCAAACCGAATTAACGAAAACAGATGTAAATGTCGACGCATCAGAAGACATGTTAGAACAGCTTGCTGTTGAGTCAAACGAATTAAAGAATCTAGATTCACAAATAGAAGAATTCGTTTTCGATGACAAATTAGAAAAAGAAGTAGTGGAATACACCCAAAAAATTATGACTTTGAAATTTAGAGCGACAAAAAAAAAAAAAAAATACATGAACGAACAAAAAATGTTGATTCTTTGAAGGTTCCAAGTTCCTGTTATAAAGAATCATCGAACATTAAATTGCCAAAACTTGCGATGTCTAAATTCTACGAGCAATCAAGTGTACGGCTTTCATATTGGAACTCCTCTGAGTCAGCCATACATGAAAATGATTCATTAAGTGAAGTCAGTAAATTTAATTACTTAAAAGCCCACCTAGGTGGTTCCACCCTTAGTACTATAGAAGGATTTGCGTTAACACCAGAAAATTATGAAATCGCCATAAAATTACTTAAAGAACGCTTTGGAAGATCAGATGTTCTCATTAATACCCATTTGAATAATTTACTGCGTATCTGCCCATTAAAGAACTCGGATGATATTGTATCATTCCGAAAAAAGTTTGATAATATACAGACAGAAATACGATCTCTTGAATCTCTTAATGTTTTGAAAGAAACATATCAAAACCTTCTTTGCCCCCTCCTGTTAAAATGCCTTCCCCCCGATCTCGTTTTAGAATATAATAAAAGCATGAAATCGGATAAATATGAAATAGATGAATTGGTCGACTTCCTGTCTATTCAGCTAAAAGCAAAAGAACGATCGTTAATGTATGCTTCTCCCGTAAGTTCGAAAAAAGAAAAGTATTCATATCCGCGTTATGACTCATCGAGCGAAAAAATAAACAATTCCAGATGTTTTTCTTCAAAGAGATTTAACAGTTCAGATTTGATCAGTTCTGAAGTAAAAACAAAAACAAATGCTTGCTTATTCTGCAATAAATTTCATGCTGTTGTTGATTGCGATTATGTACTTTCTTTGAGTTTGGAACAACGAAAAAAATACTGTCTAAAAAAGCTGAAAGTTTGTACTAAAGAGGCTTTGTAATATCATATCACAGACAGTTACAAATAGCGCAGTAGGTGCTCACTAAAAAAGCATTTTTCAAATTTAATTAATCAAAAACAATTTTAACGTTTATCCACAATATCTTGGGAACATATTATCACACTAAAAGTTTTAAAAAAATAGCTTGCTAGAGAAACCAATTTTATTTTCATTTAATTTTTCAACATATTTTCAAACTTCAACTTAATGAAGTTTTATTTTATTGTAGTAATAATATTTAAGCCAATTTCATAGTTTCTCAAATCTTTCAGTTATGCGTTTTCGCCACATTTAAAATTGTAATAAAATATTGATTTCGTTGAACATGAACTGCAGATCAGAATTTTTACTACCGATTAAAACCTTTTAAAACGCATGAGCATTAAAGATCTTCTGCGCTTTGCTTCTGAAAATTGTCCGAAGTTCTTTTATTTTTAATCTTAAACTGTTAAATTTTAAAACAGGACATTTAATTTTTAATATATCTAGCTGTTACATCTTGACCTTAAAAACACTTTCATTTAGTGAAGTTTGGATTCTATTTTACTCAATTCCTGACGGTCTGGAGTTTTGAAATTTTCTACAATTACATATTCTCGATGACAACACACTATTTCAATAACTTTATTATTTAAATTACATATTGGTTCAGTACCAGGAGACCTTATGGTAGTGAGTCGTAGAAAAAAATAATGATCTCAAGGTTACAAAAAAATCAATTAGAAAATTCCACTACTTACTAAAAAAATACAGCGTTTTTTCAATACTGTTATTAATTTAGTTTTTTAAATGTTTGTCTCTCTTGACCTCAATTAAAACAATTTTATATTTACTGATGAGCTTTGTTATCATTGTCATCTATTTTCTGATAATAGCTTTGCGTTACCTGCTTCTTCGTAAATATTTATAAAGACATGATTTTTTCTTTATTAATCATCACATCCAAAAAATGTCAAATCATTATCATTCTTTCATTAAGTATTTACTCACGTTTTTCTGCTTCTTTTCGACACTTTAGGTATGAAAACGTTGTTTATTTTTGCATTTAGGTAGCCAAGCAGGTTTTTATTCAAATGTAGCAGGTTTTATCTTTGAAGTAACAATCGTTACGATTGAACTTCGGAATAAAGAAACGATCAGATACATTTTTTTCTGTCGATTCCTAAAAAAAGCCTTTTTTTATTCCTGTTACATAATTTGATGCATAGAAGTTTTTCATCGCTCTTTCAGCTTCACGTATTACTTTCGGATTGTAGTCGATTGATTTTTATTGTAAACGAAGTTTTGAGAAGGCTAAATTATGTCAGACACCTGTTACATCATGATAACGGCCCTCAGGTGAAAAAAAAAATCAGTTCTAAGTAGAATGTACACGGTCCATTCTGGCAATGCTCAGTGTTATTACTCAAGCCTCGTTGCATATGCTAGGTGTTCAGAAAAAGGTCGTTTACAAGGGTAGGTCAGGCATAAAGAAACAAGTAATTATTTGCAATAGAACATGGGGAAGGAAATGCAAAGGGAGCCAGCCCCCTACAGGGTGATCTTAGTCAAAATAAAAGACACTACAGATAAAATATACAACTGAAATTGAATATGGTGCACATTTACGATAGCACAACACAGTGGCATGGACAACAACATTTCAAGTCGCACGCAGCATCAGAGACATCTAGGACGCAGCATCAATAGCTAACGTTTGGAGAATTTAAAGAGTTCAAAGGACGTGCAGTCTGAAGCCATACACGTTTCGCATGCTCTTATTCATGAAACTGGGTTGCTGTGCTATTGTAAACTGATATTCCATTAAATGTGCATTGTACATTTTATTTGGTATAACCTTTTCTTTAAAATAATTCAAAGACAAGGTACCCTCTTTGCACTTCCGACTCTATGGTTCTGTTGCAAAAAATGACTTGTTTCGATACTGCTGCCTTACAGTTAAAGTTCGCAAGTGACTTTCGTAAATACCCTGTACAGAAGCCAAATACAACTCACTGGCCGACTCATCAGAAAATCTCCCAACCATTAATCACGGGAACTTGAAATGTGCAGGTCTCGAGTAATGGGCGTTTACTAAGAAGAGAATCTTGAAAAGTTTTTTTTACTTTTAACACAAAAATCCCCTCCTAGAACCTACTAACACAGATGCTTAAGCTAAACTATCGTCATCATGAATATTAGTTAATTTAGACGGAGAGCTATTACAATTATGGAATCGATGGAACCAAATTCCCGTCTTCTCTTCTTAAATGAATCTCGAGGACTTGATCCACTTTTACTCTGAACCCCCCCCCCATATATTTGGGGGGGTGTTCGGGTCCCGGGGGTTTGGTTGGGGGACGGCCATTTTTCCGGACGTTAAAACCTGTAAAATTGACGTCTCCCAACCCAACCGGGGGTATCAGAATAGACCCCTTAGAGTAAGATTGGTAAGGATGCGATCATTTCTTCTGCAGTAAAAGGTTCATTCCATTTTGTTTGAATAATTTACTTCAGCCCAAATGACTTTTTTAGATTCAGTGAACCTCGGGAATCCGAACATCTTTTTTTAAATTTTTTTGAAAAAATTTATTAAAAGGTGAAGGAAAACAACAATTAGGAATAACAAGCTGTTAGACTGCAAAAAATGCATCTACATCATTTTTCGGCTTTATCAGTATTTTTAAATATTTAAATCTTCGCCCCCAAAGTTTATTTAGTATCTTGTGGTATCTCTGGCAACTTTTGAAATTTAAACGGTAATTTTTAACAGTTTTATTAAATATCTAAATTTTCTTAATTATTTACTTAGTAATCAACTCAAATATTATTTGCCTTAACTTTTTATGTCTTTCCATTTAATGTTTCAAGTTCATTAAATTGTAAATCAAATTAATTCAACGGAACTATTTGCTCTCCATCTTGTTCCGCGGATGAATTTTTATGTGAAAAGGCTTTGGTGTCTCTGACTGAAAGCATTTTAATTTGTGTGATTTACAATTTGACAAGTCGAGTCTTGCAAAAAGTGGTTGCACCTGCGTAGGGGCTTTTTGGCCTCTCGGAGCTTGCCCCTGCAGAATATTACCGATGTTTGAAAGAAGTGGTTCCAAAAACAAGCTCAAAAATGCTGCGAATGTGTTAACGAAAATCTACAAAGTTTGTGAAGTAAAACCGTTTTGATAAATAATACGTAGAAAAGTAGAATTAAATTTGTTCTCCGGTGTGTGCTCCAAAACGGGGTTACTAGCCTGTATCTTTGAAGTGCTGAGAGAACAGTTCACCTTTGTCTTGTGCCTCATCAGAACATTATGAAGATCAACGAGTATTAATTCGAGTTTGGTAATGAAGTTAACCAATGCATCAACTATTATGCAGTGAAAAATTCTACAACTTCGCCAATCCTTCGATATTTGTGTTTCTTGTTACGCCAAAATACTACATTTGTATCAACGTTTTTTTTTTCAAAGAGT